>CAEFZX010001054.1:11673-22043 GCA_903066825.1 Alfaro cultratus | reverse complement strand
TGCGGGTGAGCTTGGCTGACAGGAAGGAGTGGAGGACGAAGACCACCGGCTTTGGACCCGAGTGGAGGTCGAACACCATTTTCTCCCTCTGGACCACCAAAGTCAAGGTAAAGATTGCGTATTCCGTCATCGGCTGACATTTTTTACAAGTTACAAGTTACAAGTTACAAGTAACGCGCGCGTTACAAGTAACAAGTTACAAGTTACAAGCGTTACAAGTAACAAGTTACAAGTTACAAGCGTTACAAGTTACAAGTAACGCGCGCGCGTTACAAGTTACAAGCAATACACAGTAAGCCCAACAGAGGGCCCAACAGAGGGCCCAACAGAGAAATAATTCAAAAAAGCCTGATCTTTGTGAAAACACCTGGAAATGTTCAAGACAGCGCTATATACTATTTTCGCATTTGAAATCTACAGTTACAGTAAGTTAGGTAGATAAGTACCAGACACTGAATATGGTGATTCATATTTTCCATTTTTAAAGAGGTTATAGAAAATGCAGCAAAAGCATAAATAAAGACGCACCTTTTTTTATATCATTACTCCTAATTCCCTTTGGATAATATGTGTGAAATGCATGTAATGTTTATTATGTGAAATGAAATAGACTAAATCAGTACAGCACAATTCTGTACCTATCACTCAGACCACTTCAAGAATATTAGTTTTATTCACATTCATTCACCAACATGCACCTCATTAGGTAACTCAGGATTCAGTGTGCTGAGAAAAGCTAAAATCACATTACAACCTATTAATTAACAGAAAACCACTCTTCCCATGGAAAGACTACTTTCCCACATGATAGTCCTGGGATGACAATAAACTGACAAAATGGCCACTTTACAAAGCAGCACAGGTGACTCCTTGACAGCCTGCCCTTCTTCACCAACCCTTCTACAATACACATCTAAAATCAATGTTGCAGGATTATGCTGTGGGGATTGTCATCTTCAACAGTGAGGTTTAGGCAGACTGGAGTTTAGGAAAATAACTGGAGAGAAAAAAAGTGTGGCAATTCTATACAGAGCCAAGGTCATATTTGCTTGGATCGAAGCAGAGTCCTGTGTAACAAAGCTGCAGTCAAAGGTTGCATCTCAATCTAATAGAAAATCTATTTTCTATTTAACGTTGATATTCAGAATTTGTAAATCCAAGTCTAAAATCTACAATTAACAGAAATCTATTAAGCTTGTGCTTATAAACCTGAACTGTAGAAAAGGCCAAGGGAAATTTGTACTTCTGCAAGCCACTTTAGCTTGTATTTGCAAAAGCGCTTGCAAATGCTGCCTGTCAAGAAATACACATTTTCTGTGAACATTTTGTTCTCCATCACTGCATATTCTGAAGTCATAATAGACTTTTATAAAGCCTGGAAATTTTGATTTAAAAATATGTTACAAAATTTTACTTCCATGTACTCAATCACTTCCAAGATATTAACACACAAGGTGAGAAGCACATTTATTATGCATTTCACAAAAATTGTTTTTCCTACAGGATAAATATACAATCTTTGAAAATATTTGTTCCAATGGTAGAATTGTCTTAAAATTGTTTATATTTTCCATTAAGCACAAGGCAGTTTTCCAGCCAAATTGACTGAAGGGTTACTTTTAGTCTTGCTACAGAGAAGGTGAGCCTCTATCATAGACCCCTCTGTGCCCAGCTGTCATAACACCAGCGGCAGTGATTAATGTGATGTGGAGGGAGCGAGAATGCCTGAAGGATATATATGTGTTTATCTACAGCATGAATTTGTATGTGTAAGTATGTGCAAAAGCAGGCAGACCACATATTTTATCTTTACAAAGTGTATTTAAAAACTGATAAATGGTTTATGATTCTCTTTAATGTAAAATTAAACAGACGAGTTTCTGCACACACAGCTGCAGAGACGCTACAAAGCACCGATCTCCAGAGTGCAATTAAGTTGGTACCCATGAAGAGGCTGGTACAAGGAATTGTTATTGAAAACCAACAAATAATAGATGGTAAACTAAAACAAAAAATCTCTGTTAATATAGTGTTTTTCTTCTTTAGCCTGAGAATCAAAGAATTTTCATTTTCCATTTTTTTACTATTCTGCAATATTCCACCAGGTAGCCACATACTGAGACCTGATCAGCACTTATACAGTAAGTAAAACAAGGAGTGCAGACTTTAGAATATTGTTTGTGGTGTGAGAAAGCTTCTGCAAGTGGGAAGACTTCCAAAAGCCTTATTTTATAGGGGTGGTATGTTTTGTCTCAATTTAACCTTTTTTTTAAAGTTTTTGTTGGCTGTAGAGGCCTTTACTTGAAACTAGTTCGACAGGAAACAGGGTAATGAGAGAGGGGGAAGACATGCGGCAAATATCGCCAGGCCAGGAATCAAACCTGTGACCACCGCCACAAGGACTAGGGCCTCAATACGTGGGCTGTGCTTTGCCTCTGCGCCACCACAGCGCCCCAGTTTAACCTTTTTCTAATGGCAGGACTATATGCAAAAATGTGAAAAGGTTAACTGAATAACCTGAATTATCACAAAATGTGGGTGACAAATTATTGTGTAACTTAGTGGGGAAAAAATTACAGCATAAATAAAACCTTGAATGAACAATAACTTTAGTGTGAATAACCACTTAAATAATTAGCCATTAGTCAAAGTTGATCTTGATAATCCCAGAGAATTTGGGATAAGTATTCTGAGGATTGACAGGGAGAAAGTCAGCAGTGTCATAGTTTTGTAGCTCAGCGCTGCATTTACGCCTGACTGTAGTCAACTAATCTGCATCTGAGTACTGAAGGAGCTTTCTGACAATCATTTGTTGCCTGATGGTCAACAAATGACCATCAGGCATTTGTTGATGGTCATTTGGCAGTCAAGCCAACCTCTTGACCTTCTTTGACATTTTTTATGAATGCTTGCTGTTTTACTGTTTTGTCCTCCTACAGAACTGAACAGAGTAAAACACTTGCATGACCAAGCTCTTCCATGAGATTCCCTTACCCATTGCTCCCAGTTTAGCATTCTTCCTTCTCTCACCCTCCACAAGCTTCTTAAATTTGTCTCCACGGTTGTCAGACACAGCTCCATTCACCTTAAATCCTCTACCTGTCCTGTATCCTGCAGACTATACCTGCAGTATATGGAATCCTCACCCTCTGGATTTCGCCCAGCACATCTCCAAGCCAGACTGAACCATTTCTCCCTTAGAGCAGAAATGTAGGAGATCACAAAGACTGTGATCTCCTACAAAGACAGAAAGACCACTCAACATCATTTTTAAACATCATTTCCACCAATCATATTTTCGTTTTCTAAGCACTATGTCCATCCTATCCCCACACAAAATCTGAGCCTCCCTGCTTTTTTTGTAAATAAAATTCTAAAACAAATCATATGAGTCAGAAAACTAAACATGACAGGAAGAAGAAGTGGAACTTTCTAAAGTGATTGAATACCCATGCTTCTGAATTAAAACATGATGGTGATAGTGATTGGGTTGTGGCTCATCTGTGGCTAAGGAAATGGACCACTTATCTTTAATGATGTAAAAATGAACTTTGCTCTAAAATCCTAAAGGAAAATGTCTAGACATCAGTTTATAAACTTAGTTCTAAGGCACCTAGGTTATGCAATAGAGAAATTATCAAAAGCACACCAGGAACTTCCACGCTTTAAGGAAATAAGCTTAGCCTAGCCCAAGTCTAGCATTTTAATCTTACTGAGATGCTATGTCATGACCATAAACAGTATATAAAGCAATTTTTGAAAGAAGAGTTTCTCAAAGCTGCTACGCAATGAGTTGTCAGATTAACTGCCAGTTACTGCAAAGACTGTGACCTCCAGCTGTAGCTCAATGACCATCAGTAATTAGATGTAAAGGCAATTACATTTTCAAATAGGGCCAAGTTGATTTGGATAGGTTTATCTTCCCTTGATTAAAACATTTCAAAACCACTTTCTGTATTCCCTTATGTTCTGGTTTGTTGGATGTTGTTTGACTGTAGACACTTAAGTGTGACAGCAGATCTGTAACAGGGCAAATGCTTTTTGTAACAGTGCTTTTAGTGAATTTGGCACAAAGATCAGGCATAGTGTTTAGATATGTGAGCTCTAACAAGAAGTGTAGGTGAATTTTATCTCTGCATGTGCACATTTTATTTTCGTCAATGTTCAATGTCTGAAAATAGGCAACTTTCATTTGTTTACATAATTAGATATTTAAATGTAAAGCCTTTGAAGAATGAGTGTGTTTGTGCCGATGCACGTGTGTGTATAATCACTACCAGAGGCTGCAGTTTACCTTTCAAATGGCCTGATTTACACGTACATTTTGCTGTGCCGTGCTGCCAAATTACCTGTCAGGGGTAGTTTATTGGTGCTTAAACAATCATTTTCACAAGCCTGATGGATTTTCCTCACTGTTAATGTTTCGTCATTCGCGCTTCAGATTCTTTCACAGTGTCATTCTTACCTCTAAACCAAGAGTGAACTGCGTTCACAGAAAATGAAGAAAAATAACAGACGAAAAGATACACATTGAAGTATGTATATGCAGTATACTGAACATGAATCCTTACACAATTCATCAGCAGCATGACACAGGACAACTGTAGGTTACCAAAACATGCTAACATTTCCAATCAGCTTCCAAGCCGACAGTGTAAACAAAACAAAACACACTGGTTACAAATGAAATCAAATTAAATATTTTTTTTCATTTAAGATTTGGACAGTTTAGTTTTGTTTAATCAATTATTCTGACGCCACTTCAAAAGCTCTCCTGTAAAAATTTAATGTTTAAGCAAATATTTTTTTTTTGTATTTGTTTGATGCAATGCTGCACAGGCATAACTCCTGGGTGATTAGTAATGCATAATATAATATATATAGATATATATATATATATATATATATATATATATATATATATAATTTTATTTCAGCAATTCAATTTCAAAAGTGAAACACATATAATTATACATTTATTACACTCCAAGTGGTATTTTTCCAAGTGCTTTTTGTAAATATAGATTTTTTGATGATTATGGCTCACCAATAAACACCAAAAACGCAATTTCTCAAAAATTATCAATTAAGAACAATAAGAATTGTATTTATTTATTTATTTTATCTCTGTCGAGTGACAAGCAAGACTTGTCACTCGACAGTTGTCCAGCAGATTGTCACGTAATGCTGAAGTAGGGGATGCCACAAAAGGCCATCGCTAACTGCAGGGTTGAGAAGGCTGCAAAGCAAAGCTTATTGAAAAGTTTGAGGAAGCTTCACAAGGCAGGGATTCTGTCTGGAATTATTGATTAAAGAGTCACCAGGTCCAGGCATATCTAGCACATTGGCTTAAACTTCTGTTGAGCCGTTTCTGAACCACAGACTATATTGGAAATATCTTACCTGAAATTTTGAGAAATATAATTGAACTATTGTTCAGTGAGCTTCCTTAAAACCTAATGCAAAGCATGCCTCAGCGACTCCAGGCAGAGGAGGTCCTAGCCTGTTTGGTACCCTGGGTGAGCCACCTTACCAGCACCCCCCTGTACCCACCAAGATTGTACATAGATTCCAGGGGGCGGAGGATGGCTGTTTCTCATTAGGCAGAGTTGACATTCATATCCTCTGGTTGAGAGGGGAGCCGTTGGGCAGTTTGGGGACAAACAATTAGGGAGCGACGGCTTGTTCATGCAGTTTCCCATGTGGCTCTTATCATAATCTGCCACTGACTCCATGCCACTCTATATTGATATGTAACTTAAACTGTTGGCATATTTCAACAGTAAATGAAAAACAATACCCATCAACAAATTTAATGGATTTTTGGTTTTATTTGTTAAACAAATTTTATATATTTGTTTAACAAATATATAAAATGTGATAATTTTGTCCAAAAAGCAGAATATTTGATTTACCCAAATTTACCAGGTGGCTGGAGTTTAAATTGCCCTTTGAATTGAATGTTCAATGGACAATTACCTATTAGCAGATAGTTTGAAGACCTAACAAGAGTGAGCTGTTTTCAGCAAAAGAGATGATTATCAGTCTAATGGGAAACTGAGCAGGTTTGACAAAAGAACAAGAATTAAAACTGGAACTCTAGGATATGACCACCAGAACAAACTTTTGTTGAAAATACAAAGGACAAATGACAGTGTCTTGTGTGACAGTCCCCCTGTAAACTGACTGTTACAAAACTTGATATGTATGTCAAGTTTTGTAACTTGACATACAAGTTACATCAAGTTTTGTATGACTTGATGTTACTTGACATCAAGTCATACAAAACTTGTTTGTAGATTCCAAGTCTACATCAAGACAAGACTTGGATCTAAATGCTTTTAGGTCTAAAAGCATTTAGATCTAAAGCATTGATCTAAATGCTTTAAATCAGCAGTTTCACACAAGGCTTGATGTCATACTAGGCATGTTACCATGCATGTTATACATACATGGCCACATGTGTAACTGGCCACATGTTACATACATGTGGTCATGCATGTGGCCACATGGATCAGTAGATGCCCCTTCTCTCTTCTGAAACAGCCCCCGTGTATGTGTGCTTCTAAATCTCAAGGACTATGGCGGCGATTATAAACCAAACATTAAGCAGCCACAATGGGCTAATTCTCAAAGGATTGCATAACTGTGTGTGCCTAGAGGTTTCTAGTTGATTACATGCAAAGCGCTTCAGCTCTTATGCCAAATTGTGAAACAGCTAGTTATAAAAGACAAATTAAAGCAACACAAGAGTACAACTTTTACCCTGTTTTTTGCAGGAGAAGAAATGGTTTCAAACATCTATGAAATGGCTGACTTTTCTGAGTCAGAGAGGAGAGAGTGTGAGCAGATTATGAAAATAATATTCCTACTGTGTCCTCTGTGTCTTTTTGTTTTATTAATTTCATCATTTGATTTCTAAAGAGCTGGCAACCACCAGCAGCTCGTCACCTTTATGGACTTTTCATGCAGCGAGTAGGAGTAGTTCACATTGATCTGTTGCAACTGATCTCTGTGGTGGGTGTGCACTGATAGCTGGCACCACAGTTTGTCTTCGTCTGTGACCGCCATGGCAAGAGAGTGGGAGGCACTTTGGATCCTCTCCATGTCCCCTTATTGACCTTTTAGTCTGTCAATGAAAATGCTCCTTGTTGCTTAATGTGCCTCAGCAGACTCTAAATGTACCTTTTCATAAAGCCAGTACTGCAGGGTCTTTTGTTTCTATTCTGCCTAAAATAAACAATAGATGCAGATATGTCAATTGATCACATTTTGTGGTATGTTTGAGTTTCACTCGAGAACCTAATTCTTAACATTATTTTTGATTGTTTCAACTTTTTTGACAAATGCACAGTTTGTGTCAGAGTTCGTAATTGCAAAAAAAAGACATATCCGCTCCTTCTTATGGCATTGTTAAAATCTGGGCCATTTAGCAGTGATCATTGATCAGACCAATATTGAGCCGCTTGTCCAGAATGTTGATGATTTCAAAAGAGCTCTGCAGCTGAATGATGGTGTAAACATCATTTTAAGTGTTTATTTAGCTGTCTGTGATAGTAGTTCATACCAGAAAATTAATAGAACAGTAAAGGAACTATCTTCAAGTTTTTCTATTTAATCTTAAGTCATTGACTACCTAGCTGAGTCTTGGGACATAGTGAAGTGTTCAGCAGAATAATGGCCCAAAATATACAACAAAACTGGTTTTAGGTGGTAAAAAGCAAGCAAACACTAAAGATTTTCTAAAGCCCCACCTTCATCCCTATTGAACATTTTGTGGATTTTTGGGGGGTTCATAGGGTTGTATCTATATACTCTGCTTACCCAATTTTTGTTTCTATAAATATAAATAAGTGACAAGCTGCAGGTGCTAGGCATCCTTTCACACTCAAAAAAAACATAATCTATTCAAAATGTGTAAGTGTTTTCTAGACTTAAATGAATGACAGCAATTCGACAGTTAGGTGCATAGATAGAAAAAAAAGTTTCAGCACCTGTTAAGAAATTCATTAGGGGCTTTGACATAGTTTCCCTTAAAGTTAAACGCATTTTTTCCACTTCATCTCTCCATTCATAGAATCACCTCCAGGTGTTTCTTCTTTCATTCTGCCTAGTAAATGAAACAACAAACCAACGTTGCTTTGTTCCAGTAAATGAAATGTCTTGGTGATAGGAGGAAGAGAATCAATTGCTGTTAGTTTTATTGTGTGTGGGCAGCATGGAGACATTGTGACTGTGGCGATTGAAAAGATATCAGGAAATGCTTTAGATCAATAGTTTCTGGGCCCAGTCAAGCACTCCGTCAGAGGTAAACCGAAGACAGAATGAGAGTCAGTCTCTGGGAATTTGTTTAGGCCTCTTTTATGTATCAAAATCACAAAGGGATGAGACATTCCATTCTGTTTGCAAGACATTATACATATTACGTCTCATATCACACACAGATAGCAAAGACATTTCTGTGTACTAAACACCACAGTTCTGTCATCATAGTCAATTGAACCGATTTGGGGGGATAAATAAGCTTCCAGGGCCAAAATAAACTTGCAGCTATGTCTTTTAGCACGATGACCTTCATTGCCTGAATGCCTAATATATGATCTCAAGCTGTAAATTCGGTGTGTTTGTGTACTCACATTTGCATGTCAATGTGTGACTTGTGAAAATGTCCTGTGTCGGTTTGTGTGGGTGTGTGTGTGTTTGTGTGTAAATGTGTGTCAGTGATGCAAGGCAAGACGTGACTTGAAGCTCAGTTGAGCACTTTAGGCTCTCATTATGCGGCATTTGCTTGGACTCTGAAATCCAACTGCCTTTCATTTCTTCAAAAATAGATACTTATACAAATGTGGCCGCGTGCATGTGAAGCACGGCTGCGCATAACGCAGGAGTGGGGAGGCAAGGAAATTTAAAGATGAGGGCAAGATTTTTAAATGCATTGAGGACAAAGTTAAATGCACACACAAATACAGGTGCCACAAAGCCATGTATATAATCTCAGGAGATGTTTTATCTACCTGAATATTTTAACCAACATGTCTTCTGCCTGCCTGACCTCTCCCCTGATTCCTTAAAGGCTTTACAACCCCAACCCTATTCCCTCTCCCCGAGGCTCCTGAGCAGCGTCTCATTTCTCCTCTCTGCTCTGTCTGCACTGGGCTTGCTTTGGTAGAATTAATAGAAGTCTCCCCGGCTCATCACAGTGAAATGGGTGCCATGTGCTGTGCTGTCTGCCAGCCTGTATTTCATGTATAATGCATCCTCTCTCATTCGGCGGAGGTGGAGAAAAGCCTACCAAGTGGGTGCCAACTATGACCGCATCGCAGGAACCAGACAGTGGAGATGAGAGCGACACACAGACCACTGAGAAAAAGGGGAAAAGTAGAGTGAAACCGGACAGGCAGTGGACAAAGAGCAGAAGGAAAACGGTATTGGAGGAAAATGGAAACTGACCTAAAAAATTGTTTTAAAAGAGACTTTGGATCTGAAGTGAGCTCTTCTAGTAGTTAAGGTTAAAGTGATATTTAAAAAAATAAGTCTTAAATACTGCACCTAATTTATTATTATGGAAAAAAAAAATTAACAACTGGTCTTTATGAAGCTTTTTTGTTTTCTAAAATTCTCTTTAAAAACTACTGACCTTCCCAGAATGTTTGGATTTATATTGAGATTAATGGACCCACATGTAGACTCTGTTACTGGATTCCACCCTCATAGCGTTATTAAAAATTCAATTCATGACCTTTAGGATTATAAGACAAATTATAAAATAGAAAAATTGGACCAAAAATGCTTCAATTTGCTTTTGGACATGTTGCTCTCTTCCATCCATCCAGACATTAATCCATTCATTCATTCATTCATTCATTCATTCATTCATTCANGCCGTTTGGGTCAGCTCCTCTGGGACAATCCCCAGGCGTTTCCAGGTCAGCTGAGAAATATAGTCCCTCCAGCATTTCCTGGGTCTTCCTGTGGGTCTCCTCTTGTAGACTCTCCAGGACATATTGCCTTTCCTGTTGAAGAACTCCATCAAAACTTTGTGGTGTTTTTTTTTTTATTATTTTTCCTCATGGAAAATGTGTGAATAGGCAGCAGGAGATCTCATTTATTTGCATGTAACTGCAAGAAGATGAATTCATGCAAAGCTGAGAAACAGCAATTTGGTTGAAGTTTCAAGCCATATGTTTCTCTAAAATATGTGCTTTTCTTTATGTTCTGGAATTTAGTTTTCCGGTCTAAAACCATACTTCCAAGCAAGTACTGCCTCTTCTCTCCCTTTTTGCATTTATTTAAACCAAATTTGTGTCAATTAGTGTCCCAATTATAAATTCAGAAAGTCTTGAGATCAGTTTGCGAACACTGAATGTTAT
>CAEFZX010001054.1:0-11644 GCA_903066825.1 Alfaro cultratus | reverse complement strand
TTCTTCCCACCAATATCTTGAAGCTGAATTATGATTTTTCTCTCCAAACAATATCTTGCACAGACTTGCAAAACCGCTGCATCACCCTCCATTATCGGACAACAATGACAGTTTTAATGATCCCAGCTCTAAACATTACTCCCACCATGATTGGCCCTGCAATGTAGCCTATGTTATTGCCAACATTTAAATCCCCTGAAAAGGGAAGTAGAAAAAAATAACATCATATTACTCTGCTGCCAGAAGAAAAGAAATTATTTTAGTAAGAAACACTACCTTGCTTATCGGGACTAACAACACAGAGCTTTCATCAATCCTTCATTCAATTAGTATCATATAATGTTATAAACATAGTTTGTACAACCATATATATAACCACTAAATCACATGATTGCTGCATCCCATTACATTACAGATACACCTAAAACAATTTTTGTCTTTTCAGTCTTGCAATGTAATTGTTCTGAAACTTTTTCAAGATTTTTATTATGCCAATTTTTTATCTTTTTTTTTTCTTCTTTTTTTTGGTCATTTGGCAATAGAAAAGCTATCCCACTTCAATGTTGCTGATTTGAAAACATGAAATTACGCATCTGTGATTGTTGAACATCCACATAAAACAAATTACATGGAAATGTTCAAACAGGAAAAGAAAATCAATTCGTGCTAGTTTAAGTTTTGCAGTCTGCTGCAGCATTTATAATTGCTTGGGATCACCTGAGTCAATAATTGAATAAAAAAAAGATAAAGCTGAACTATTTTTGTCTGGCACTCTTGCTTAATTTATTTTTCACTTAAGTCCATGTGAAAATGCCTCAATTCTGCATCAGAATATTTTCTCATTTAACATATCAATATTTTAAGTTTGACTATTTTTGCCAAAAACTAGATTTTAAATACATACTTGTATTTTGACCTTTGTATTAATTGTCATTTTACAGCTATTTGTGAAAGGAAGTACATTTCTGGCTAGTCTCTTGAATAATATACACAAAAAAAAGTTATGATTATTTCTTCTGATTATTTTGGAATGTGAATATCTGTCTGTTTTTGTCACTTATATTGCTGTGTATTTTAATTTTTTTTAGTTTTGCTCGATTCTTCATGTATTGGTATATAATCTTATTTTACTGTTTGTCTTTTTCCTTTGATTTAGTAGGTTCTTTCGTATCTTAAATGGACTCCTGTGTATCAGTTTTTGTGTCATTTTCTGTGATCATTTTTCTTCAGCTCCTCAATTCATGCACTTGCACAGACATAATGCATTTTGCTGATAACTCACCTGGTTCCTCTGTCAGTAATCTTATCCTCATCAGCTATTAAACAGCATCTCTAGATATCTTTCATTTTTAGTCAAATTTTTCACTTACCAGCCATGTCCGTTTGCCTCACTTTCTGCTGCTTTACCTCCTTGTTTTAATGTTTAATCCATGAAGCGCTACTTCACTAAATAATTAGAATCATCAGGCTTCCCTTCTTTTGTGTGCACATAAGTCCAACTTTATCACAAAAAAATACTGACACACTGTTCTTTTTTTTTTCTTGCAAATCAAGTAAAAAAAGAAAAGAATCCTGCTGTATTAAATATGCAATATTTTTGTTCTTTTTTTTTTTAGCTGAATCTTATTTTATACCCTGAGTGTTTATTGGTGGGGGGAGTTCAATGTTTCCGTGAATTTATTTTTTATATATGAAATAACTAAACAAATATATTTCAAAAATATGAGTTACAACATTTAATTTCCCTCTGGACCAAAAAAAGGTATTTTTATATTTCAGTTCAAATTGATTTGAATGTAAAATGAAAGCATTTAAGACAAAAAATATACCCACATGCTAACATTATTGTGGCAATGATTTCTGGGGCTGCTTTGCTGTTTCAGGACCTAAAAAACTTGCCACGATTGCAGAAAAATACAACAAAAATAACACAACTACAAAAGTTGATCATGACATGTTCCGAAACTGAAAAATTGTATTTGAGGTGAGTTTGACTGAATTTATTGAAATCTCGTGGCTAGAGTGTAAACTTTTTATAAATAAAGCTGAATATATCTAAAGATCTCTATAAACAAGCTGACCAGACATGTAATGTCTTCCTTATATTTTGTATAATTGTGATGCTCTCTCTTTGTGTGGTCCTTTATTTTCTTCCAGGAACAATAATCACTGTGGGGGAAAAAGACTTCTGGAGTCATCTCTCAAATGTGTCCATCATCTATCCCAATTTTCAAAATGGCCCAGCTATACTTCAGATGCCTCAAGTCTGATGCTTAGCCCCAATCAAATTTTCATTTACTGCTGAGCAATTTTTGAAGATATGACAACTCTCTTCTTTCTTGGTTTCAGTGGTTATCCCATTGAGGTAACTGTCTATTTCGAAGTTGCCTCCAGGCCTTCTCCCAGACTCTTTCTCATTACCTCACAGTATGATTTTCCCAAGCATGATACAACTTTTTAAAACTTGACAACTTGAAAAAAACATTTTCTAAAAAGTAGAAATTTGCCACACTAATGTCTTATACTGCCATGAAAAAGTATTCATACTGTGCAAACTTTTTACATTTTGTCACAGTGATACCATGTATTTTCTTGAGGTCTTTGTGTGCTTTTGTCAAACACAGACAACTGAGAAGCAGAAGAAAACAAAATGTTTTTTGTCTTAATCTCCAAAGAAACATCTGAAAAGCAAGACCTGTATTCTAGCTCAGAGGTAAACCTTGGTAGAACCGCCTTTTAGTGTAATTACAGCTGCAGGTCTTTTGGTGTATGTCTCAAAAACAGAATCAATCAGAAAAAAATGAAAACAAGGTTGAATATGAGATACAGAAGGCAGGAATGTCTAATACTAACACAGACCATCTGATGACTGAATGATGGAGAGCTAGATATGTATAAAAAGGAAATGCCTGAGAGAAAAAGTTGAAGCAGGTGATCTGATTGGGGAACTGGGAGCAGGTGAAGAGGTATGACAGATATTAAAGCTGACACAGAGAGGGACACGGACCCCTTATCTCATTACCCAGCGTGCTCATTCTCCGTTTCTCTGCTACTTCTCTACTTTTCCTTTTAGCCCAGGGAATCTCAACTGACATGTTTAAACGCCCAAAACTGATTTCTATTTTAGGTCAAAAGTAAAACAAAAAAACAAAACATGTATATATATACTTTTTTTTATTATTCAAATGTGCTAACAATCAAGAAAAACGCCACTTTATTAAAAAGAAAATGTGAGCAGTGTTAAGTTAAGAAAGATTCCTTTTTGTGATTTTTTTTCACATTTGAATCTAAAACAAAACACTGAATTGATTGCACACCTACAATTAATTGTGAGTATAATGTAACTCATTATCCAATAATATTTGTTTTTTTAATAGCAATCAATTATTTTTTTCTCCAGAGTTAATGGACAGTCTTTTCTGCTGCAACATAGGGTGAAATGGGTTTTACAAGTCTGTTGTAACAAGAATTTGCAGTATTCTCACAGAACTTCATTTATTTTGGAACAAGCTCAGCACATGAAGCGACAAACATTCTTCAGTGAATGCACGTCTTGTCCTGCTGAAGATCTTTGCACTGCACTGACTCTTAGATTGTTGGAAAAACAGCAGATTAGATTCATCAATAATTAAATAATTTTGCAATTCTGTCGCTTTTGTTCAACCCAGCAGAGTCCGGACACTACGTTTGGTTCAGAGCTGGACCTTTGTCCAGTCTCTGAAAATGAGAGTTTTAGTCAATCCAGGAGTAAATACAGAGGAGCAAAGATGGGGGTTAGTTGCTGCCAGACCAGTTCGTGTGGAGCATTAATATCCAATTTGATATGTTACAGGTTAGTCTGAAAATTTGGAGGAAAATATAAAGCAATATAGAAAGACTATGAAGTTGGTTATTTTTGATACAAAAATTCACTATAAACAGAACACTTAAATGTTGCAAATCTTTGTGAAAGTATATATATATATATATTTTTTTTTTGCTCTAGTTATACAAAAAAGTTACAAGAAATATGTGTTAAATCAGCATCTGCCAGTGTCCAGATGACTACCTATGTGTAGGTGTGTATTTTTCACTTTAGGTTTTTACACTTCAGTTCGAAACTCCTTAGGGATGTTAATTAATTCACTTGCTGGCAATTTTATGAGCCCATCTCAACATTTTCTGCCACTAGAACAAAACCTTACAAAATGACTCAAATTGGTTGCTGATTTTCTCTGCGATGTGTAATTAGAACTCGATGGAGAAAAGCAGATGAAAAATACATATGTTTCTCTGACCTTTGAAATGCACAGTATTCTTTTTTTTATATATGTATATTTGTTATTTTGAGAAATTTCAACTTGGTTTTACTGAAGCGTTTTTCATATGTGACTTATGAGCACGCTGCAGATGGCAACAGAACACCCCGTGCTAAGATGTTATTGGCACTCACGCATCGCATATGCATAGCATCCTCTAACTTTAGGTTTGTCACATCTCTTAAGAGCCCTCAATGTTGTTAGTTAAAGTGATCTATCTAAAAATTGATGCTGAACATTAAGGTGTAAATTAAAGGTCTGACAGGGACATTTCTTTCATCATATTTGCAGTTAAGATTATCTGCTGTCATTTTGTTTGATGCCACAACTTCACTGCCACAAGCTGAACTGTGAGTGTCAAAGTGACTGTGTAAAACAAGAAACCACAAAATGCGAGCATTGAAGCTCGCATTTTGTAGCTAATAAGGCAATCAAGCTACTTCAACATTTCCGGTATTCTGAATTTGAAACACACGCCAGGTGAAATCAATGCACAGTGACTGGATGGTGTTCTCTGAGGGCTGTAATCATGATTACATTGTGCAGAAAATCTAATCTTCAGCCTAAATCAATAAAAGTCTTAAAGGGTTAGCTCAGAAATTCTGGAGCAAGGCTCTATGCAGTTATTAATGGTAATAGTTCTTTAATCTGTAGGGGAAAGACTTAACAAAAATTAAATAACGGCTTGACATTGGTTGCTCTGCCACCTACTGGTGGTGATGGTTGCTCTGCCACCTACTGGTGGTGATCTTTCTAAGTTATTAAAACAGTTATTAAAATAATAAAGTAACATCTCCAGACATCAGCCAAGAAAATGACTTGCACTTGACTGAGACACTTATTTGGCTATACTGTTTTTGATATCAGGCCAGCACATCCAAATTGCACTAAATTTTCTTTAACTCAAAGTAGTCATTGTATTCTTTTGAGTCTCTACCCTCTTCTTTCATATAAAGCATGATCGCTGTGTACTGGACACTCACATGATGACTCTGTTGACAACTGAGATGTCACCTTGTGATAGTTGATACCATCTGTCTTACTCAGACAAGAAGCAAAGGAGTGTGTTGGTTCACTTCAAAAGAACTGCCCACAATAATGACTTTGTTCCCACATTTTGAAATAAAGGGCCACTCAATGGTTTTTGTTTGTTCCCGAATGTCACAAACTGGAAGATCATTCACAGTTAATGTTAAGAGAGCCAGTCTGAGGTTGAGCAAACCTGTGAGATTTGAGAATGCCAAGGTTGCAGATTGAGCTACCATTGCACAGACTGATTGGAGAGGTAAGTGTACACACCAAAAGCTATTGCTTGCCCAGAATTAAATGATCAAACACTTTTGTCTCACTCAGCTCTCGACAAGGTAGAGCAAATGATTACACAGTATGAATAAGACGTTTGTCTAACCCAAAGCACACCTTATTGTTTAAAATAGCGCTTCTAAATTAAGCTGAGTATTTCAAGACATCTATTTGCAGGAATAGCCAGACCAATATTTGTGCCTATAAAGTTACCTTTTTTCAGAAATTGCAAATATAGTGATGTGACATTGAGCCTGATGATCTCAATCCAAACCAAATCTGGATATTTTTAGTGTTTTAAAGAGGCAGCTAAAGCCGAACAGATGGATTAGCAATTCTGAGGTTTACTATTAAAGAGTAGATTTTACTTGCTAATTAAAGAGATTGGTTACTTTGAATATTATTCATCTTACTGCATTTTATTTAATTTTATTTTTATATTTGCTGCCAGAAAAAAAGCCTTGCATCTCTAAAAATTAAAATTTTCAGAAGATGAAAAAATTATTTTCTTTCAAAATGTAAATCCTGTCAAAAGTATTAAAAACATAGTGTTTTTAATACCTTTCGATGAAACCATGGCCAGATGTGAAGCATGATCAATACGGAGAGAAGATGTTTTTGCCTGTCAGTGGTGATTTATAAAATGTGTTACATGGTATATCACATATGAGCTTTTTGCAGACAATTTTGTCTCGAATAAAGGTGAAAAATAGCTGACAGTGAAACTGCTTGGGTATTTTCAGCTTGTCTGCTGATGCTAAATAACTGGAAATAAAATATGAGTGAACTGAGGGTGAAGGAGATCTGTCACTGTTATTAAAAACAAAAACATTTGGTATTTACTCTGAATGCTGTCATCCTCCCACACACATACACCTGACAATCTGGGAGGAAAAAAAAGGCTTCACACCCACACACAAAGCAGAAAAGATCAAAATTGTTCAAGGATTTTTGATCCACATGAAAACAGTTTTATTATTAAAGTTAATTGAAAATTTATTGGCAGAAGAAAATTAATCTGAAAATTTTACTTCAGTTTGAGCAATGAATGTACAATGGGATAAAAGAAGAAAAATATTTAAGGGAATTAAAATGTGCATAAGCATCGGTGACATGTCCTGGGGGGTTTTTTCCAAGATTTTCATTTTAGTGCCATTTCAAAGAACCATTCTCAGCTGTTCTGAGAATTAGAATTAGAATCATAACAAATTCTAATTATTTCACACAAAAGTATTGTATGGGGAGTATCCAACAGCTTTCTACTGTAGTTCTATTATCTTTAGTCCTATCCATCTTTAATGGACAGATTTTTTTACTCTCTACTTGCTCCTCTGCTATGCAAACTGTTCTTTGTCCCTCTAATGGCTGAAACAATAATTAGCCTTAGACAGAAAAGTTTGTTTCTTAAATTTTTCTGTCTGTTTGGACTTCTTTGGAATGTTTTTTTTTTTCTTTTTTTGTTAACATTTATTAAACTGAGATCAGTGAATAACATCCCCAAAATTGACTTTATTCCAAATGAGATTCAGACAAAATAGGACTTGGTAATTGTTGAGTGTACTGATCCAACATAAGTACTAAGTGACAAAGAACAATTTATTTCATGCCTTCAAACACTGTTGCAACATGTACATAAATATCTAATTTACAGTACTTGGTGTGAATTATTATATGAGAAAGAACTCTAAAGAAACGGGTTACTAATGAGGTTAATGAGGCTGTCCATGTCATTTTTGTGCAAATGTTAAGTACAGTGATTTTCTTAATTGAGAAAGTCGACTCAAAGGACCAGTTATTTATATACTCACCATTTCATTTTATTAAACTGGGATTTTCAAAATTATTTATTTGGAGGTAAAACTTTTGCAGTTTTTTTTTTGTTTTCTTTTGTTTTCTTCTTTTTTCTGAAAAGACATATAAACATTTAAGACCTACATATTGTACAGTTTGTACTTTTTCTAATAATTTCTGACTTTAGTTTAAGTTTTTGTTTAACGACTACATCACCACCCACTTTGAATGCCCTTCTAGTGCAAAGTTGAATTTCATTCAGCCTTTGCAACTGCTTTAATTCTTAATGTCATAAATTTAACAACTTGCATAAAACATTTTCCAGAAAATGTTAAGTGTTGGATTAGAAAGCTTCTAGACTTCTTGATTTTGAAGATGTTTCACTTCTAGTCCAAAAGGCTTCTCTGGTTCAGATAATGGGTTAACAATATCAGTCTGATAAATTGTGGTCGTATATAGCGATTCCACTAATAGGGACATTAAAATCTCAAGAGTCACTGACCTAACCCTCCATCTTGATCAGGGCATTGTCACAAACTGTTTGTCAGCTGTGCATCTATGATTCAAATCTCCTGATCTGTCATGTCTCGAAGTGGTTTATTGGATTGACATCATTGTGGAGGTCTAGAAGTATAGTGAACTCCTTTTCAAATTCATAAAACTTGTGAAATGGTGCCTTACTTGGGCATCAGAATACATTGTCACTGAGGCCAGGAGGGCACATTTACATCGACAATGTTCATATTGTTTATGGCACAGTAATCTTGCAAAATTACTAATGAGAACAACAGAATGTCATGGTAAGGGTGGGACCCTCTGTGTTGTGCTACTGTAGCCTGTCTACCTTGAGGTTTGTGATGCTGTCAATTCAGATATGGTATTTGGAAAACCTTGTTCATAAGTAAAGTTTTAATTGTTGATTTCCTATTTGTTTTTTGGTCACCAATTAGACCAAAAATTGGTCTAATTGGTTACCAATTTTGGTGAGCTGATGCAGTTAGATTACAATTACTTTGCTAATTGTGTAAGCATGCATTTAAAGAGGTTCAGCTGATAAACTGGCCAGTAAAAAGATATTTATGGATATGAATAAAGTCTGTTTTTTCTTGTGATGTGATTTCAATATATATGTGTTGTGATATAACATTATTATTAAGAAAACAAAATAAAAGAACTGAAACTGAAAGACAATTTTGACTTTAATCCTAGATTACCATATACCTTAGAATATACTGTACCTTTCTGTGCTAAAAATAAAATCTAAACCTTTGTCACACAACTTTCAGTTCTCAGCTTCTCCTCCTCTTTCTCTTTTTGACCACATGACATCTACAAAATTGCAGACTGAGTCTCTAATTAATGTCTATTTCAAGATGAAACAGAGACATTTTGTTGACACTTGTTTCCAGAAGGTGCACTTTGCTGTCAACAACTGCCTGGCACTCCTTCTTTAATTGAGAAGCTCTTTCCCTGAAATGATTTCAGCAAAATTCATGAATTATTGAAAAGACTGAAAGGATAGGGGATTGGGGCGGGTCATCATGTTGGATCTTTGATGCTAACAAAAAAGAGAGGTGAAAGAAAAACACTTTGCAGCACATTTTATCTAAATGCTTTCCTCATTTTGTACTATTGAGAGGTGTCAAAATACCGTTTTTAGTTAATAGGACCAAATGTGAGACTAACGGAAAGCCTTTCTAAAGATTCTAATCAAACTTGTCTGACACTGAGACCAAAGAAAAGATTTAATGTGCTGAGATGAATTTTCTTGAAGGGTCAGGGGGTTGTATTTCATAAAATGCTTCTTCCTATTACAGCTTTTTAATTTCATCCTGATGGTTCAGATGGAATACTTTTAACCTCTAGCTTCATCACCTGAATAGCTCCTTCAAAACAAACGGAAAATAAGAATTCTACAGTTATAAAGTGCAATTTGTCTTTACTCTGTCCTGTGGGCAACATTTCAGTGCACAGCCTGTGCACACCATACAAAAGGTTCTGTGTTGGTGAGAATTCACCAACACTTCAGATACTGAACATCATACAGATTTAAGTTCACTCATCCATCCATTTCTTATATTTGTTTATCCTGTCAGAGCTTTAAGGAGGTTCGTATCTCTAGTGGCCATTGGGCGAGAACCATCTTACACTCTACAGGTTGCCCTACCAAGCTAAAGGAATGAATGCAAAAGGTAAGTTCAATTAACTTTTTTTTGTTATTCATACAGCTTAAGCTTTTCTATGTTTTGCAACAGTACAACCACAAATTTTAATGCATTTTATTGGACTTCTATGTGATAGACCAACACAAAGTCGAGAAAGAAAAAAAGTAGATAGAGACCACCTGATAGATGAATAAATACAACTGCTCAGTGAAAGCTAAAAACTATATCTCAAGCTTTGAAAGTCTCATGAAACAATATTCACCCATCATCCAAAAATTTAACTTGTACGACAAAACAAGCAAACCAAGACATGATCGTCTACCTAAACTTGGACAAGGCACTAACCAGAGAATAATGTATCATTTCAGAGCTCCATAACTCCTGTGGGAGAAGATCTTGACAAAACTATTAGTAGGTCACCTCATACCTCTTCTCTTTGTGTAAGAGTTGGAAGAAGAACGCTAATAGTAAAAGAACGGTATAGGAAGTTCAGTTTGTGGCTTGTCGTGTAATGCACACAGAAAAGACATGACACTCTGGTCAGGTGAGACCAACATTGACTTTTTAGCCTACGTTCAAAATGCTATTGTGGCGTAAAAATAACTACTAATAGTGAAACAACTATCCCCTTTGTGATAAACATTGGTGATGGAATGATACTTTAGAGTCACATTTTTTAAACAAGGGAATGGAAGTTGGTCAACTTTAGCATGGGGAGAGCTAAATACAGCAGAAATCCAGGATTAGAACCCCTTAGATGTTGCAAAAGACTTAAAACCGGAACAGAGGTTCACTTTCTGGCAGGACAACAACCCAAAAACATCCAGCAAAAAATAAAATAGAATGGTGTAAATTCAATTTATACCATTCAAATTGATATAAATTGGTATAAATTTATACACCAATTTATAAATTTGGTATAAATTTACAAATTTATACCAAATTTATAAATTTATAAGGCCTTGGGAACAAGGCCCAAGGCCCTGTCCCTGGGGAACAGGGAAATATCCCTGGATGTTTTAGATGTTTCTCACTTGTCTCTTAAACAAATGACTGCTTAACTGATTTTGCAGAATTTGATGCAATACTGAGTTGATAATTCAATAGTTTGAAAGGGGTGGAATTTAGCAAGGACCAATTTAAGTCCTGCATGACAGTGTAATGCAGTTCAGTTCAATGCATTCTCTTTTAATTAAACTGGAATAAATTAGACTTCATGACATAATTGTTTTCTATTGGCCTCCTGGATTACTTGATTATAAAGAAAGTGATTTTAACACAACTGAATTCATTCATAGCTTGCACAACGCTTGCTCTGCCTCTAAGAAGAATTTAAGTACAAACATACCACTGATTTTATGGGACTGTTTCATCAAAGCAAGAGAGTTGAATAAGAAAATGAGAAAGCACATTTAGCTTAAATTGAGTAAAAAAGAAAAAACTGATGTGTTGTCAGATGGACTCATGACCTGGTTAAGATCAGAACGGAGAGTAAGAAAAGAGACAAAGTAAGAGGGAGGGATAGTGTGCAGTTCTGTCATGCATGGCACGAAGGCTTTCTTCTCCTGTTGTCAATTAAAACAGGCAGAACTGCACCTGCATGTGTATGCCAGGCCAGCTCTGCTGACCAGCGTTCACCTTGGCACCAGGCCTGCTGTCCAACCAGCTCTAAATGAGCGGCTTTGTGCGAATAAAAAAAGAGCAGAGTGTATACATGGCAATTAGGTTTAGGCAGTCATGGAGAGATAAAGGAATCCTGCTTTTGTTTCTGGCTCGTTACGCCTCAGAGTCCTTATTTATTTGTGAATCATGCTTATGTAACATTGATAGGAAGATATTTCAGTATGGGATTGTTACATTTTCAAATGTGAGGGTTTAGAATGGACCATAATCCCTAATGAATGCATAACCTGTCATAGTGAAAGGGTAAAGAGACTGTTTCTTTATTTATACAGTACAGACCAAAAGTTTGAACACACCTGGTCATTCAAAGGGTTTTCTTTATTTTCATGACTATGAAAATTGTAGATTAGATTGTAGAAAAACCTGACAGGGCACACCTGTGAAGTGAAAACCATTTCAGGTGAC
>CAEFZX010001049.1:0-27157 GCA_903066825.1 Alfaro cultratus | reverse complement strand
TTAATCATCATGACTGATGTGTATCAACTATTTGTTATTTACTTCTTACACTGTGTGTAAATTTATCTTTTTTTGCCCGACTGATGGCACTTTGCACCGACTGATGGCATTTCTCAAATTTCGTTGTTCATGTGACAATGATAATAAAAATTTATCTTATCTTATCTTATCTTATCTTTGTTCAATTTGTTTGAAGAAGTCTGTTCAGGCGTTGTACTTAAAAATAATTGTTGATAAAATGTTGCAGAGATCTTACATTGTATCCATTTCTCCATGCAGGACGAGGCACTGTCCCCTCAGTCACAGCTTTCCCCAGTTTCAGTTTCATCTGAGTCCAGTGGTTTTTCTGAAGTCTCTCTGCCACCCAAGAAGGTTGCAAAGAGGAGCACTCAATGGACAAGAGGTAGCGATTGTTTAAGGCTTGCATGCACAAGGTCATTCCAGATTAAATTAATCTGCTGACCTGTGTTGTCTAAATGGATGATATATGACATGACCATTCATTACATCAAAGGCCAAAAACTAGATAACAAAAATTGTCATCACTTCTTAACCCCTTAACTGTTACCCTAAAAACACTTACATGCAAGCCAATGGGTCCATGAGGAAAGCGGTATCCTCATGACGGTTAAGGGGTTTTCTACCTTAAGCCGGAGAAAATTTTGACCACTTATCGTTTTCATGTACAGGCTGGTTGACGCTGTACTGTCACAGAAATATCAAGCTGTTTTATTAGAATAATTTAAGAGATATAATGCTACATAATCAAAAAATGTGGGCTGTATGGATATGGAACAAAAGTGCCACCTCAAGCAACTCCACAAGTAATGTTTGCTAAGATTTATAATTATCAGGTGGTACAAAGAATGCTTAATAATAAATTTAGTACAAGACCAAACCATCTAAGCAGCAGAGAGCTCCAGTAATACCAAAACAAGGTTTTAACATGTAAGGCAGCTTCTAGTGCTAACATTTTTCATTTAGCAATTATTCCACCATCATCTAGGGTTGTTTGTTATTGTCATTAAAAAATCATGGTAGCATTTTGACAGTTAAACCCTCCCCAGATATTTTAACTGTAAATGCAAATTTCCTGGCCTGGGCTAAATCCAGTTCCTTTTTTTTCCCCTTTCCTATCTTGTCCCTCCCAACCCTTGCAATTCAAATATACCAATGCTACAGCTAAACCTGCTCAGCCTGCAAAGAGGCCAATTCAGATGGGCTCACAGATCTCCATCCAGCCCAGACCGCTGATTGCAGCCATGCCCTTGGCTCCAGCAGCAACAGCAGCTCCTTTGCAGCCCAAGACGATAATCATCCAGCCCCTGCAGACCACCGTGCTGCCTGTTGTCAAGCCAGCTCCAATCAGCATCCAACCAGCACCCCCACCAGGTCAGTTCTCACGCTGCATAAAACATTATTTTGTTTGTGCTCTGCATTCCAATACGACACCTTACCAAGAGGTCAGGTCTCGTATTTTCTTGTATTTTAGAGATATTAATATATTTATTGTTCGCCTTTGCCAATTAATTCTGTTCGATTAAAAATAAATAAATAATGCTGTTTTTGATGGAGCCAGCAGATGGCACTGTGATCTCAGTTTTTTCCTCATCAGTGAACCATAGCTCCTTCATTGGAAAACAGTGAAGAAATATAATTTTTAGGTCTTGAACACCAAAAATGTTTAAGTATGACATACATTTTATTGGGATACTCTGGCAACATGAACATGGAAGTAAAGTCATAAACATACCAACATGTTGAGCAATGTCCTAAATATCCACTGATGTTTGTGGTTTTCATTAAAGTCATCAAGGATTTTCTTTTTTTATGTCTTTTGCTGGCTTTGATTTGGAGTCTTACATAAGCACCATGAAAGCCAGAATAAATACTTATCTCACCACATGAAGCCCAAGTGGGTGGAGTGGCTGACCTTTGCTAAAATGCATTTGAACTTCTGGCGTGTTCGCCTGATGTTGACCAATATCTTGAAGAGTTTAGGATGAGACATGCTGACCTAGATCGAGTCACAAGATGGGAATCCAAGCTGTTTGTTTGAAAATCTGGTCTGTGTTTGTTACCTGGGTAGTGCCATTTCATTAAAAAAAGTTATGAACTCTTTTGAGTCTGATCCACAGACGGTCTGTCTATTCCTGCGCAAACATATGTACTCATTGCTTTCTTTTTATTCCAGCCTTGTAAATTCTTCTCACAGATGGCAGAACTTTTGTTCTGCTGGCAAATTAGAGATTTGTTTACAAATCTAGTAAATGCTTTCACCTGATTAACACTGAGAGAATTAAACATTAAGATTGCTGGGTCTGTTTGGGTAAGAGTTGTTTTCATAATCTCGTACTCATAAGTGTAGGGCTCACTGAGTAACAGAACATTAGTGAGCACCAGATATAATTGTGTTTTTGTCCTTTTTTTCCCCTTTTTGGGCCTATGTTTGTGTGAGTTCAAATACATAACTCACGAGCCTCTCAGTTTGGAATGTGAATGTTTAAAGGCACGGGTCACTGTGCCAAACATCTTCACCACCTGCACTTTAAACACACAGAGCCCAGTTGAAGGCAAAGGGGTAGGACACCACAGGCTGATGGGATTTTGAGAGACTTGGGCTGTAATGTAGGTTAATGCTCTTAAAGCAGCAACTTGATTCAACTTCATTCATAAAAAAGGACGTTTGAAAGTTTGAACTTTTTCAATTCTTTGAATTTCTAAATTATACAATAAAAGTTTCACAGCAGTGAGAACAAAACAAAAACCATTAGTGTATATTTCCTTACATTTTTTATTTGGCCCTGAATCTGTACATTAACTAGATCATGTTTTTTTTATTTGTTTTCTCCTTGCGCAAACTCTCAACAAAGTATTAAAAGAAATAAATTGGAGCCTCAGTTTCTAAACCATTGATATCAGATTATCTGGTTCTTTTATGTCAGGAACTCAAAGTGTTGGACAGCTAGGCATATAGTGGAGTTGCAGTAAATAGCAGTAATACTATTACCTATTATCAGTCATATTAATAGAAAAATAAATCAGACTGTCTTTATTTATTTTGAGTTTAGCTTTTGAGTGTGTGCTAACTTTAATGAAATCGGGCTTGGACTTGCTATCTGCAAATACTGAATATTAAATGACTTAAATTTCTCAAATATAACAACAAAAAAATATATCCGGCTCCCTCTAGTATAATATATTACTACATTCTAGCCAAGAGAAAATAAAACATCAGTTATATTGAGTCAAAGACATTGTTCTTTCTCAATTTTGAATTTATGGCAAGAAAAAGAACAATTTTGGAAACAATTTTTAAACTTTAGAAACAGAGAAGTGGGGGGTGCTTTATTTTTAGTAAAAGTAGCTATGTGTAAAAATAGAAACTGCTTTCAGCTGTTTATTACTCTTCATGTTAGTATAGATAAACATTGGTCTATTTCTTCAGTACAGAAATATTGAAAAGGTCTTTTTAATAACAGATCAGAATAGCATACGCCACGTAGTAACTGTGGCTAAAATTGGTCTTGAACCACCCGTGCTACATAATTTATTTGAAAAATGTCCAATAGACAGAATAAAGGCAATGTAAAGATGAAGTCTTGTTTGGCTTACTTGCTGCATTAAACGTAACTCAGCTCACAAAGTTCACACTGTGTAATCTGTTCCTGACGATGCTGTACAGCAATGATAGAGCAAAGCTTTGTGTTTACAAGCAGTGACTGAAGTTTGTGGCATACTTTTAATCCTAACAACAATGTTAAAGATAGACTACTTATTATCAGAGATATCCAAAGTGAAGCTTCCCGTGAAGACAAAGCATCCTCCTCTGCTTAGTTATGCAGTTTGTATAACTGCGATCTAATTACTGTTCGTGAAACTCGAGGTCATACTCACCTATTCATGTAATCACAGTGTGTTGGTTGTACTGTAAACATATGATTACAGTAAAGCTTGTAATTTAAAAAACGTGCCTGGTCTGTTTTTCATTCAGGCCATCCTATAGTGCTGTCCCAGGCGAGCCAGCTTCTTCACATCCAGACACCACAGGCCGTCTCTGCTAATGTGGTTGCTGTGCCAACACTCAACCAGGACAAGCATGTTCCGGTAGCTGCTCCCCCACTGGTTTCTGTCACGCTTCGAACGCCTTCCTCGGATGACGACGTAAGTCAATTAACGTTGAGACGTCGGCACACAGAGAAGGAAACGGAACATATACTCCTGTTTTAAGAGCTTTCGGAGACTAATAATTAACACTTTTGCTGTCACTATCATGGTTTTCATTGACTAAAAACAGTCACTGTTTTGTGGAAGTCAACAAAATTAGCGCTGCTCCAGCTTAACAAGCATCATTTGAACATTGAAAAAAAGTGATAATAAAATCAGCTTTATTTGAGAATATTGTACACACAAACATTATGGACTCTCATTATAGACATTTAAAATATAAATATATAAGAAGGCAAAATATATATTTTTTTGTCTTTCTTGTAAATGTATATACATTGTTTTTACAAATGAGATAAACATGGTAGATTTAGTGCAATAAGCATGGTATCAATCAGGCACTCTGACTGTTGAGTAAACGTAGAAGAATGCCTTTCAAAGACACATATTCACTTCGCCGGGAGGAGGCCAAGGGGAAGACCCAGGACACACTGGAGGGACTATGTTTCTCGGCTGGCCTGGGAACGCCTTGGGATTCCCCCGAAGGAGCTGGAACAAGTGGCTGGGAAGAGGGAAGTCTGGGCCTCCCTTCTTAAGCTGCTACCCCCGCGACCCGACCCCGGATAACCGGAAGAAAATAGATGGATGGATATTTACTTCGTTATATTTTTAAGCTTCCTCTCAACTTCCAGCATTTTATAACACAAAACCACAGTGGGCCATTGGTGGACTGCCCTGTAATTGTTCTACTCTTTCTAACATTATAACTAACTCAAATATAGGTAGATATTTATTAGTTTATTTATATTTTATTGAGTTCATATCTTTTAGTGCTGTCAAACTTCAGAAAATACTTATTTTCTGAAGTTTGATTTTAAAAGAAAGTTGTATTTAGAAACATCAGGTGCATGCAGAGTCCTACTGCTTAACAGAGATGTTATTGGCTAAACAAAAATAGTAAGACATTACGTCTCAGTTTGTGTATTTAAGATGCACACATTGCTCCATTTTAAATCTGTTTTTGTGGATCGGTGCGTCTCTGTCTCGTTTTCTCCCTCTGTCAGATAGCAGCTATGCAAGCAAGTTTAAAGGTTGTCATTTAAAGCAGTTTCCTTACCATTAGTCTGCCAGTTAGTTATTTCATTGAAAATATAATGCCTTCAGCTGTTGTTTATGTATGGGCATGCAAAGGCACGTGCATATGCACTTTCCTGCAGCTGCACAGAATTATAGCTCACACGAAAATGCTCACTTACTATGTAATGTATGACATTTTGATTGTCAAGCTCACACTCTGACTGGATGGATTAAGTCCAATCCAAACTCGGTTTTTGGGACCCTTTTTCTTGTATTTGCTTTAATTTCACAAATCATTAACTTTTAAGTTGTGTTTAAGATGTGAAAATATATATATATATATTAATGTTAGTGATTGTGTTTCTCCACATGGCTGGACAAAATTTATTACATTTCATGGACCATGGCTGTCAAAGTAGACACTAATAACTTCAGACCAGGACCATTTTATTATTTTGAGACCCTAATATATATATAAATAAGCACCAAAACTGATGTTGAAAATAGGGAATGTAAACCTACAAATTAATTTTGTTTGCCAACTCATTTGTGATTGTAAAACAGAGAAAATACTTTTCTTTGCAACAGTTTGTACCAGAGACCATTATTTTTTTTAATATTTGCCTTTTTTAAGACTTTATAGTTGGTGTTTTGGTATTTTTAATGTCTTGCAGAAGCACATAATTGCCTAGCAATATTTTCAAATTTCCTGTGAACTTTAAACATGTCTTTACTGGAAAATGTGGTAGGCTGCTGGATGACTGCCCTAGCAACCCTACCACCGGGCTCACCAAGTTTTCTGGGGGAAACTGCAATATGTAATCAATTTACATATCGCGGTTTGATAAACATTTTACAAATTAGGTTTGGGTAACAACAAGCTATTGTTACTGAATAAGACTGCATTGAAAGAGATTTAATTTGTACATGAAAAAAAAAATCCTGGAACATGAAGTACATTTATTGTTTTGTGTTATATTCCTTAGAAATAATAATAATAATAATAATAATAAAAAAAAAACAGATTCAGTTAATATCCAAACTGGCAGGTCGGACCTCAGAGAAAGCCCAAAATCTGTACTGGGCAGGAGAAGTCTGATCGGTGCATCCTTTATTTAAAACTACAAGAACCATGACAGACAATGCTGGGTGCAGAGCTACGTCCATTTTTCCATCACGCACAGTGAGGAGGTTGCTAAAAGAAGTAAAAAAAAAAAAAAAAAAACAATTTCTAAAGTTCTCTAGAGAACTATTGCTACTCCAATAAAAGATTAATTTATTTTATGGGTCTTTACATATTTTTACCAGGGGTGTTAAGTTTGGAGGGTTCTGTATATCATTTATGGAGAAAATGACATGGTCAATAGCCTTTTATGGAACAATAATATTCCACGGTTGATTTATTTACTTTTTCTGCTTTGTTTATTATGTTGCCAAGCTGAAGCTGAAGTGGAGCGAAAGATTCGGACAATATGTCTCCCTCACAGATTCACTTAACTCCACTCAGCTGAGATTTTTAGGGATTTCATTATGCTACGTTTCAGCAGCACGGACTTTTGCAGATAATCAACATGTGAAAAAAATGTTGGTGTGTTCAGTTTGTGATGCGTCTTTGCGGTTGTTTATTTCACATTTTTGTGAACCCTAAGACTTGTTGGTTGGGTTTTTCTACTTTTTCATCTTGGTTATTTGTTTCTGTTGTGCAGACCTGAAGTTCAATGACAAATGTCACTTTTATTGTGTTCTGAGTTTTTTCTCTTCTCTTTTTTTCCCCACAGCATTGTGGTTTTATTCTTTGGCCTGTTTTGTTTATTCCATGGAAAAAACAAAACAGGAAAAAAAAAAAAGCTGTAAATTAAATAAAACCTATTAATTCATACAGTCTATCACTTTACCAGTTAAAACCCAAAAAGACAAAAATATGTATCCAAATTTCTCCTTATTATCATTGTCTAAAGCTGACTTTTGGGCCTGATTCATGTGAAAGGGAATACTTTCTGTTATGACCTAATGCTTCAGTATTTTTGTTTTATTAGTCTGGGCAATTCATCTTGAGCCTAACAATCCTGGAACTTGTCCGGTTATTGTGGGTATAATTAAGTGTGGAGACACACTTTTCCTGCCAAATCTAGAGAATGATGTGAAGGAATTTCAGACTCTAGTGGCCAAAACAAATACCAAATTGTGAAGGTAGGGTCAATAACATTTGCAATAGGGGGTTTCAAAAGGAGGGTCTCAGTTCCTTAATTGTGAGGAAGGGAGGAATGCTGTGTTCACTTGTTAATTCCCAAAGGAAAGTCGTGGAAGTTCATAAAATAAGATGTTAGATTTAAAAGGTTTGTTTAATGTTTAGCAAAACAAATCAAGTCTTATAAAATCTGTCAAAGATTTCAGCTGGTGGCAATTTAAGCAAATGCAGTGATGTCAGTGAATGTGGAGTCAGAGAACCTGAGGAGGCGATTCACGCTGTGTGAGAGTGTATGCACTACTTGCGTCCTCAGCAGCTGTGCTCACACGCTTCAGCTTGGCTGGCTGTTGAGATTGTAAAATAACTCCTAAAGATGACATGTGTGAGCCAGGTGCTGCTGCAAGTTATGTCTTCAGCTAGCCCATGGATGTCACTGCTCCTGTTCAGTTTAGTTTTTTTTCCCCATTACTGTATTTTGGCCTGGGTGTGCAAACGGCTGCTAATGATTACATGCTTCAGGCAGGTGTTATGCAGGACAGATCCCTTTGCGACAGCTGTAAACAGCCATCAGGGGATTGGGTCAGTGTAATGTAATAGGCTGCTATACAACCAAGGATTATAATGTGTGGGCTTGACCTGTGTGGGTGTTCCACACCAATGGAGACAAGTCCAGATTGAAACTGGTGGATGTAAGAAATCCTCCCATCATTTGAAATGAAGATGACTTGAGATTATGTTGAACAATCGGGGACTACTAAACAGGCAGTAGTATGTGTTTTCCAGGGATACAGTGCCATTTTATAGCACTGTCAAGTAACTATGTTAACTTCAGTTGTTATAAAAACGCTATATATCAAATATCATTTAAAAGAAGTTTTGCTTTGTAATTTAACGTCTTAAAATTGTACCTCTCTTTAAAAACTCTTCTCTCTGAAACTCTGCCTTCAGGAAGTCATCACAACAGTTCCCCTCTATTAACGTTTTAGCAGCGTTTTTACATTACACCAAGAAGCAGCTTGTATAAAAAGCGCAGTTGCGTCAGGTGTTTGTTACTTTCTGCTGGCTAGTCTCAAGGAGCTGAGTAGGGGAGTTGTGGGCAGAAATGCTCTGTGAGTCTGAAACTTGGAAACTGCAGCTCTGAGGAGGAACTAGGTCCACCCAGGCTTTGTGCACAGCTGAATGGTTGCTATGACAGATTAGAGGATTTCTCATGCATGAAAGAATTAAAGCAACATTCCAGGTATGATTTAGATGAGGAAATAACATTATAGCAAGGTGTAAAGCTAAAAAAACCACCACATTTTCCATAATACTGCGCCTATAAGGAAGCTTATTCTTTATATCCAGCTCCATAGTTTGAACTTTATTTTTCATTTTTTATCAGCTACATGTTTAAAAGCAGATTTGTAGTACATATAGCTGTCCATATAACAAGAAATTTATATGATTACTAAAAATACATCAAGTTTCTTACATTATTTAAATTACAACATAGTAGGTTCAAAACAATCATATGATTAGAATTAAGGATTAAATGAAAGTAGAAACATGGTAAACGTTAAACTAAAGTAATATCCAATGGAAAATAAATGGTGAGAAATGCACATTAACAGCAAAATCTTCAAACTTTACTTGAATTGAAACTTCTTTTGATTTGGTAATTGGGTTTAAAGCTGGAAAGGCACCAAGCAGAGATTGTGTTTCTGACTCCAGATCCCTAAGTTTTTGTTTAGTTTTGCGTTGGAAGCCATGACCTGCTTAAATTTGATTTTAGGCAATTGTGTCTTTGCTTTTATTTAAAGCAAAATTACTTTTCCTACTTTCTGGAAATATTCAGTTTGTAATAACAAACTTAATAATGTTGTATTTTTGTCCTTAGTTTCCTGTATTAGTGATAAGCATGGTTAAGGCACTTAGCACAGTTTGTGTTGCTGTGCACTGGTTGAAACTCAACAACTTTACTGTAAAATGCTCCGCTAGTTGAAGCAGTCTGCTGAAAGCTTCTTACAGCTTTTATCTTTTTATTCTGCATTGACAACTTGGACATATAATTTTTTTTATTATTATTATTATTATCATTATTATTTGTGAGATCTATCGGGACTGGGTAAGAAAGATTTGATTTCCAGTTTCCATCACAGGCACCGGTCATTGCCTGTCAATTGTAAAATTGCCTGTCAATTGTAAAATCATCCGATCCCAGTCACAAGCAGAATGACCAATCTTGGTGCAGCTCATTTCCCTTCTCAGTGACCCTTGAAATCTTGAAAAAAGGAAGCTCCTAAAAACTCAATGGGAGTTTTTAGGAGCTCCCAGGCATGCTGGGAACTGTTGTTTACCCTCGACAACTCTTCCATTTCTGTCTTCACCTGCACTCATCTGTTGGGAAGTTGAATGGACATCAGCCCTCAGAGAGGAAAATGACTTCTGGCATTACTCACATAAACACACACAGACCTCCTCTGTATACTCTCTAAAGTTGGCCACTGTATGTTAGCACGTTTCCAAGCATATTCCTATTCTTGTTGACCTTTCTCACCGTCACAAAAACCGACCTCGAACCCTCATCGGTGTTAACCTCTTCACGATTCTAAGTTGCTCTATTGAAAAATGCCTCGTTCTGTCCCAAATTCTCCACCTCGTTCTCATTGTTGAGTCAATATAAAGCTCCCTCCCGCTCCACAGTTGCCCTGGTAACCGCTTGTAGTGTTCCCAGGCTGGGGCTGATGGCACAGCTCCCAGTTCTGGGAGAAACCCCTCCTGAGACAGAGGGGTTTCTCAGGAGACAGAACACAAATACAGCAATACAAATAACTTAATCGCCATCGGCGCTAGAAGGCCTGTGTTCATAGAGGCTGACCCTGAGGAAAATGATTGCTTTGGAAAAATAAAAACTGTTGCACATAGGTGACAGGGGTCTGCATGGACAGGTACTCCATTCCCTTTGAGTTCATTGTAATTTATGCACTATTTAGGTTTGGATGCAGTGACTAGATTTCACTTCTCTTCTCATTGAGGTGAAGGAGAAACATTTGCGAGGTATGGTTTACGACTGAGTTATTCATTAATTCGTTTTTATGCACTATGTATTTTACGTTTGTTCCGTCAAACTCAGTCTAAATGCAGAAGTTAAGCCCGGCCATGTCTCAACTCCATCCAGACATTTAGGACACATAAACATTTAGGATGTTTATGTGTCTTGGATGTAAACCCAGTCCTTACAGAGTCACACACTCCATAAACACATCCTTCCTCACATTTGAAACAGTCATCGCAAATGACCTCTTGACCTCTGAGATTCTGTTATAAATATATTCATGCCAAAGTATAGCTGAGTGCACAGTAGGGCTGTCTCTGGGACAGTTAAGACTGGGATTTGTTTTAGTGGGCTCCACGACACAATCACATCTTGAACTTGAGTGTTTATTATTGTATCACTGTGATAAATGGAAGTGAAAACAGATGTCACACTGTTGAGTCCATTTTCCTCTTTGGATCTGGTTTTCATCCAGTACGTTCTTTGCTAAAAATCTATTTTTTCTAACCTTGTGCTTTGCACATGTCTTGTAATATTCTATTTTTATTTTCTTTTTCTGATCTTTTATTTACCACCCATTTCATGAGAGGGTATTCAAGCATACATTGTAGCTCCTATTTGATATAAAAAAAAAAGTCATAAACACTCACGCTAAACTGATGTACTTAGCTTAGTATAATGTTTTTTGACATGTCAAAATGAACAGATTATTATTTTTTGTCTAAACGACAAAATATTGTCCATGATTGTGCAGGGCCAGGTTTGCTTCGTGGAAGACATGGAAGAACATGCTCTGATCAGATCAGAAAAAAAATAAAATTTTTAGCCTACATGCAGAACACCATGTGGAGGGAAACTAATAAATCATGCTGATCGACCTAACCTTCTGTGAATCATGGTAATGACAGTATTATGCTGCTTTTCCCAGCAGGAAATCTGTAAATGTGTTAAAATGTCCCAGTAAAAGTCCTTAAACTGATGTTCACTGGTATTTTCTATCAAATCTGAGATCAAGCTACATGGAAGAGACATACCCCAAAAACCTGAGTGAATATCATGCCACTCTTTTTTTTTCTTTTCTTTTTTTTTTTTTTTACAAGAATGATAAAACTGTTTCCTTCCAAAGCACTAATATGCATTGTTGCATCACATGACATACATTGAGGATTCTGACTGTACCATGTCAACTTGTAAAAAAATCCACCAGGAATGAAATAGTCGTGGGTCACTGCATTAGATTAAAATGGACAAAACATAAACACAACTTTTAAACTTGTGTTCCTGTTTTTGTTGCGCTCTCCCATCAGTCCAGGCTGTCCCAGAAGCAGCAACGCATGATAAAGAACAGGGAGTCGGCATCGCTCTCTCGCAAGAAGAAGAAAGAGTATCTGCTCTCACTGGAAGCTCGTCTGAAAGTAGCGCTGTCTGAAAACGAGGTGCTCAAGAGTGAGAACGGCAACTTGAAGAAGCAGCTGGAAGGCCTGCTGACTCAGGTGAGAAATATTTCGAATGGACCTGAGAAGATAACGAGTCGGGACAAAATAGTGTAGTAACATAAAAGTAATGTTTTTGCAGAACTCAGTTCTTAAAGCAACAGCACCCAAGAGGAGAGCTGTGTGCCTCATGGCGGTTCTGGTGTTCCTGGTGCTAAATGTGGGACCAACAAGGTGAGAGTCGCTTTGTTGGCATCTGTGCTTTAAGGTGATTTGATTTGGTGGCTGAAGTTTTGTTTTAAACTAAAGGAGAGCTGAAGATGGCAGATATTGTTGCTTAACAGCTCCAAAAACCACCGCTAATTGTAACCCTGTAAAGTCTTTGATTAACGGAGAAAGCCAAACGGGAAGCCCCATGACTCATTGTAAGATTCTTCCTCATGTTGGAGGTTTAACAGAACAAGCCAGCTGAAAACAGTATAAAACAATGAAGAATTTTATTGCTTTTTGTCTGCACAGGAAACCAAATGTTTATGGATTTCGTCAAAAATAAACTTGTTAGGTTAGCACTGATGTTGACTTTATCTCAATAATTCTTCACTGTAGCAATGACTGGCATTTAGTTCAGTCATTCAACCAGACTTGGTTGAAGGTGCAAGTCTGGTCTCATTCTTGTTTCATGTGCTATAATTGGGAAGGAAATTATTGGTAACATGCTCTATTCCTTTTGTTGTTCAGTTAAAAAACAAAAAACAAAAAAAAACCTCATGCCTAATGGGTAATGATGGTTCAAAACTGGTTTGTTATTACAAAAGTCAAAGGAAGACAGAGCCCAAACTTCTAAAACATGTTTCATGTTGCAATTTTGCTTATGTTGTTTGTAATAACACTTGACGAATTATGATTTGAACTAAAAACCTAACTGGGATTTAAAAAAAAAAAAAAGCTTTGTTACTGGCAGTAGACGGAGAAATGGTGTAATTTCTCAAACTAAAACTCAGCCTCCATCTCCAACAAAAACGTCAGATTCTGTTTTCATTTTACAAAAATGTTTTCTTTTGGGAATAGCTTTTTCCACAAAGATGTAAGCATGACTTGTTTGGAGAGATGATATGCTCTGCCTACTTTCTGAGCTGGGAAAATGCTCTTTTGGTTGTATTCTAGTTCTCAGTAATGAATAAGTTTGCCTTTTCTCATCTTTGTTGAACTTTTTATACATTTGATATATTTTATTTGGATTTTATCCCATAGACCAACACTAAGTGAGGCATATAAAATTAAAGGAGACATGGTTTTAATTTTTTTTTTGCAAATAAAGTATAGAGGATGTTTGTATTTGCTTCTTTTATTCTGATCAATTAAGTCTCAGAGCAAGCGGCTGTCTTCAGCGATCACCTAATTTGTGTACCTTTTTTTACAAGAACACCAAGAAGAAATATGTTTGTTTTTTTTTTCTTTAAGGAAGCCATAAAAAGTCACATTTTACAGTTTTCCCTAAACCGTAAACAGAACATAGCAAATGTGGAAGAAAGTGACCCCTTTTGACCCTTTTTACTTGCGTAGAAAATGCTGCTTGTGGCAAAGAAGACTAATACTCCTCATCACAGTGAACAAACCAAAACTACTCTGAGAGCTGGCAGCATCGTTACCAAAGGTTTTCTATTAATACTGGCCTGAATTTAACTTCGTCCACATTCCCATTGAGCCAAGTGTTGACTCGATGGAGCTGAAATATACTGCCCAGCACACTTTTTCATTTATTTTGATGAAATGTTTTACATTTATGAATCTGTTTCATTCCACTTCCAATTATGATTTAAACTGTGTTGGTTTATGACATCAGCTCGCAATGTAATACTTTGAAGTTTATGGTTTTAATGTCACTCCGTGTCAGAAAGTTAAAATGGTGTGACTCTATGGCCTAACTTGTACTTCCAAACAGATTTTTTTTATATCTGCAGTTCTCTTCAAAATAATTTATTTTAAAATGAACCCCCGTGTCATTTTTTTCTTCTCTTTATCAAAGATTCTAATTTATCCTTTACTATGATAAGCAAGGGGCAGTTTAAGATTTCAAAAATGCATCAAGAGTTTTTTCACATCTTTCTGACTGTCTGTGTCGTCGTCAGTTTGTTTCAGAGGGGCTCCTTCTCCAACCTTGACGTTGCTCCCGTGCATCACAGTGGCAGACACCTCCTAGATTTCTCCGAATCCGACGTGGTGGCGGGTCCCGAGCTCACCAGCACACCCTCGGAGACGCCAGACAGGTGGGGATGGAACTAAACCAGCATAGCTCACGTGTTTGTGCTTACCCAGTGTGTTAGTAGGCCAGGATGCACCTGTGCTTGGGTTCTGTCTCACCCTGTTCTGCTCATTTTTTCCACCTGTAAACATACGGGGAACTGATTAACAACTTGTGTCAGCCTTTATATTGGCTACAGACCCACGGCAAAACAGCTGGTGCTTGTACTTTGAGTAACAAGGTGGAAAAGTGGACTCAAGCCAGGTTTGACGTTTAGCTCTGTATTGTTGATAACATTCTATTTTCACAGCAGTCTATATATTTGTCTTTCGACTTTAAATGACCTCTAAGCTGAGCAGTCACATTTTGGAAATTGCATCAATAACATTCCTTTACTGGCAAACTACCAGAACGTGTGTGTGTTTTGCAAGGTGGTCATCTAATGTCTGAACAGCATTACCAGCCTGCGTTGCATGCTAGCTCCCTTGTCACATGTTAATTTAAACCATTCACCAGTGGTATTGGGTTTTCCTTCAGTATTTAACCGGCTCAGGCAGGAAGGAAGACATTAGCCTTTGCTAAAGGGGTGATGGCACCAAACCCAGCGGGGCAACAAATCACACGGTGGGGGCTGCAACATTAATTAAGGTCCTACTGAACTGAAAGGTGTGAGTGTGCGTGTGTGTGACTGGAGGCTTACTTGAGACCCTGGATTAAAAACAATATATGTAATCAGGTCTTAATGATCTGACATATTATCTGCTGAAGCTGTTTCCAGAGCACTTGGAGGCAAAACAATGGTTAGCTCACATTAGGAAAGCCCAGGAGAAAGATTAAGTTTGTCCACAGTCAAAGCAACCTTAATGGAGGGTTGGAAAACATGCAGCTGTCACCGTCAGCATTTCAACTGTCTGAATCATTCAGACGGTTGAATGATTCAGTCCCAGAGCGGAATCGCAGTTGTGATGAAAGCCAGAGTAGAATAAAAAATGGAAAATGATGTAAAAAAATCTTTGCTTCAAATCACCAGTATATGTAAACCCTGCATCTCTTGGACCATCGTCTTCATCCGCCATCGACATCCTTGGTCCGGCCTGTTGGGTGGCTGCACTCACTTTTTTCTATCTATCTCTGGTGGTCATTCATTCAACCATCTGTCTACCAATTTTTGATTTTATTTCCATTCATTAGTGTGTTTTCAGTTAATCTATATACAGTATATATGTATGTATATATGCATTTTTTTTTATCTGATGGCGTCTCTTTCAATGTTGTTGCAGATCAGAGGATAAGGCACTGATGGTCGTGAAAAGTCCCGACTTTCTCAGACCTCCTCCCCCCTGCCAGCCTTCTGTCAACAGGACCAAGTGCATTGAGTAAGTACTGAAATATTGTTTTGACCTGTAGGTTTTCCACTTTTTTTTTTTCATAAAGTCACAAAATCAATCAATTCTCACTGATCTAACTTGACAGGTTGGCTCATGAATTGAGGGGTTGGGTCCACCGTCATGAAGTACAGCAGACCAAAACCAGACGCATGAGTAACAGCAACCATAAACCCATCAGAGACATCCTGGTAATCCACAACAGAACTGCAGACTTGCTGGCTGCTATGAGAAAGCTACCGGATACATAATGTTCAAAATTTGTATTGCAAATGGCGCCTCCTTTGTAAACCAGGTTGTGATCTGCAGTGTTAGGTATTTCTGCAATTTAAATCCTCCCTTTCACCACCTTTTCACCTCCACTCACATCTTCCCCTTTTTCCGCCTCTCATTTTCGGCCAGGATTTAATCCGGCAGCCCTGAGAAAGTAAACATAACACTTCAAGGGATCTTTGGGATTAGAGCCCCCCTGCTCTCTTTTCCAACATTTTTCCCTCAGAGAGGCAGTAATGAAGTGACCCTGAGACTTACGTGATCACTACAGTTGATTGGTTGTGTTAAGGACGCGTGTCATTCTGTCCCAAGTTTTAAACTATCTATTATATGGCTATTCTGTGTTTATGGGGTGGACAGTATTGCTGCAGTTTCTTTCTTCTCTTTTGAACTGTTTCTTGATGTGTTTATATAAATATTGGAACTAATTCTGTTCATTTTCTCAGCAGAAAACTGATAAAAAGGAAGATGAAATTATCCAAATTGTCACTGTCCCGTATGGAGAAAATACAGAGGAAAAGTGAGTCTTTTTATGTTTTCTTTTCAGAGATGTTTATTGTTGTTCTTTAGGCTTATTTTTCTTTTTTGTGATGCAGCTTTAGATGTTAGGTTTACATTTTACACCCAGGCAACCCAGAAGTTACCTGTTATCATCAACTTTTACTGTTTGTTACAATGGACACAGAGGTTTTAAGGCAAGCAGACCTTATACATATAAGTTAATTGCTAAACAGTGCAAATAGTCACTATCAGGCTCATCCCCTTATGAGTAGAGTGTATGGTTTATCTGCTGAGCAAATATTAGTTTATTTTTATTTCATTTTTATTTAGTTATTTAATCATTTATTGGTGTTAATGTTGTCTCTATAACCTGTTAACAGGAATTCAGGCAGTGAGCTGCAGGTTTACTACGCACGTCAGCACATCTACAGTGACTTCTTTGATGAGCTCAATCGCCGCCCAGACACTTTCTACGTGGTATCTTTTCGGAGGGTGAGTTAAATCCTCATTATTCAGATGGAAGTAAATTACTCCTGGCTCACAAGCAGGATTAAATCCACATTTTTTTATCTCAACTGGTGCCCATCTCCAGCGCCCAATGGGCAAGAGGTGGAGTTCTCGCCAGTCCATCACAGATTAATCTTTATCATTTGTCAATATAATTTCTTAATTGTAATGTGCATTTTGTTATTATGGGAACTCTCTCCTAGTATGGCCAACAAATACAAAGTTTCTAACAGTGCTTTTATTTTTATTTTTATTTTTTTATTTATTTTCTTTTTCCCCACCAGGGGGCTTTTTGTGGGCTCTAGTGTCCCTTATTTTGATAGTAGGCTGACAGGAATGGGGTAAGGAGAGGGGGGAAGACATGCGGCAAATGCCGCCAGGTCCGGGAGTCGAACCCGCGACGGCCACGTCGAGGACTCAAGGCCTCCAAATGTGGGTCGTGCTAACCCCTACGCCACCACGGCACGCACCTAACAGTGCTTTTATGAAGAGATAAAGTTCATTAAGTTTTTGCACAATGAGATTGGGTGCTCTTCCATTCTGGCTTAATTGAGCACATTTCAGGATTATGTTCTTTTGAAAAGTAAAAGTAAATAACTGAGGGGAAAACACATTTTATTGGATATATGTAGTATTTGGCCTCTAATTTGGCACATTCACATTGGAGTGAAAAGCAGCCACTAAAGTATCTTTAAGTTGGTAAAACCAATTTGCGTCAGATTTCGCCAATGTTGACGATCTACAATATGAAACAAAGCATAGACATTTGTTGTTTTGTTTTTGTTTTTTTTGGTTTGACATGTAAAACTACAAGATTCTAATAAATAGTGAAAATTTGCTATTACTGTACGATCATATTGACATTTTTCAGTCCAAACCCAAATGTAAGTTAAGTTTCTTTACTTTGTCAATTTGTTTGTGTCTCTATTTCAATGATATGGACACTGCAATATTGAACAATATCTCTAGCAGGTTTTCCTTGTGCAGCACAAATTCCTGGGTTTTATTCTAAGAATTAAACAGTGATATTTGGAAAAAGGATAACATTTAAATATAATAATAATACATTTTAAAAATGTAAGTAAAACACTGTGTTCTTAAACCCTTCCAAAAACACTGAAAACAGCAGTCCAGATCAAGATCTCAGTCCTCAATATAAGAGTTTGTTTCTTAGTGTTTCATTGACTCTTCTTACTTGGTTCATTTGCCTGTATCTTGTTTCCTGGGTCCCAGTGTGTGTACGTGTGTGTGTCCGTATAAATACATGGGCCCTTGTTTTCTTCTGGACTCTGTGATGTTATTACAGAACTGCCAAAGCTCTGGATTAAATTTAAAATTTGTTTAGATCACTCCATCCACTACCATGCAGACATGTGTTCCTCAAGGTGAAAACATCATGTTGCTCATTATCGCTCGTTCAAGGCCTCTCCAACAGTTGAGGTCCCGCAGTTCATCACGTTGTACCAGGGTTGAGTAAACAAATAGTCAAGTGCGGGTCACGTTTGTTGTAGCACCTGCATCTCTGATTCAATGGAAAGTAAAACTCTGAAGAAGGAAGGAAAATATGACACTCGTGCTCTGCCATTTTCCAGCTTTGCAGAACGTTTTGCATTGTGTTACCATCAACACCTTTATGTAAGTGCTCTAGGATGAGATCATAGTTACTGCTGACTATTATTGTATGTTGTGTCAAGGAAACTCCAACTGCAGTCTTAGGAGCAACAGCTCGCACGTAATTTGAGCAAGTTCGGCGTCTCGCCATTGCACTGATGAGGAGCAGTGATGTGACTGATCTTTTCCGCCTTGCCCCCACCCTCCAGTTTCAGACTCTCGGTTACACTTTTGAGTTCATCTGCTTATCTTGGCTGAAGCTCATCCTTTGTCTTGCACTGCTGCATGCATATGAGATGCTGAATCCGCCTTTCAGAAAAAGATCAACGTTAAAAACGATTTTGCTCAAATTAATGTGTTTTGATTAAGCTGACTTTTCTAAACTCTGGACGGTCATCTGTCATCACATTTACTTCCCTTCTCCTTTTTTTTTTTTTTTTTTTTTTTTAGTTTCGCAGAGACCAAACTTTATAGGCAGTGTGTGATGAACTTGAGCTGTTGACAGATCAGTTGCTTCTCAGTTTCTAAAATGTGCAAGTGTGACTAGAAAATGCAGTGGAATCCAGGTAGTCAAATAGTTTATTGGCAAAGAGCATCTAAATGCAGGGTTGCTGAAATGTTATAGGCTATAAAATAAGTTATTGTGGCAGTTTTTTGCTATGCCAGATATAGACACATTGATATTGTGATCATATATTGTGCAGGTCTAATTCACACAGGCTCTAATATAAACTCTCTCGGCAAGTTGCAGAAGAACCCCATGCTTCCTTTACGCTGTTGACAATCTTGTGGCTTCATTTAACTGACTTGAAGTCTAGTCCAAAGGTTTTGTTTAATGTTGGGCCTATTATTTTAGGTTTTGATGTATTTTTGGGATATTTCTCTTGATAGTTCTCTGTTTCTGTTATTCCATCAACTTTGTGCAAGTAGTGTCCTCTACAGAAATTACTTGTAGAGTCAATTACAGTCATTTCTCTTTCCAATCTGATGTGGAACTTGCTTCTCTACACACAGTGACAATGGTGGTTTCTGGGTTGCTCTTCAATATCCCAATCAATTTTCTATACAAGGTTGAATTTCTGTGTCAGATACTTAACGCCTGGACACAGTCAGGCATCCTATTCTTGCAATGGATTTTTGAATGAATAAAGCAGAATGTTAAGGGCTCTGCTCCAACCTTTTTGTAAATTCATGGACTTTAAAAATCACACTTGAACTTCAAAGTTAACCAATTTAAATGAGTTTCACTGTAATTATCGGTATTTTTAAGAGCTCCTCTATAGAAGTTTCATGTTCCTGCAAGCAGTGAGGTGCACCTAGCTGGCTTGGTGGAGCGGGTTTCTTCCTGCGACTGATTCCAAAGCTGCATACTTCTGATGCTTTGAAATGCATCTGATAACCTTTAAATAGAACCACAGCATTGATTTAGCCAAATCCAGGGAAACGTTCAGATTCAGATTGTTACAACCTCAACTGTTGACAAACTCATGCAGCCGATATTTATTTACCTCCATGTGAATTGCTTTTTCCACTCGATGACGTTCTCCTCATTGTTTTCAGGATCATCTTTTACTTCCTGCCACTAACCACAACAAAGGAAGTCGACCCAAGATGTCTGTTGTGTTGCCAGCCGTGAACATTAATGGTAAGTGCTGCAGCACATGCACTACAGTCAGAGCTTTGTTGCTCAAGACATGTTCAAGCATAAAAAGGGAAGCTGGAAGCAGATTCAGAAAATAGAGTGTCTCACTGGTGGTCTGCAGCATATTTAATTAAATAAGCTCTGTCCCTAAAAGGGGAAAGTTATTTTTAAATCCGTTTGTCTTAAAAGTTATGCGTTCTCTCCTTATGCACTACTTTGTTTTTACAAATCTACAGTATCTCAGTGAACTAACCATTTTTGCTATTTGCTACTGTCAAATTGTGTCTCTCTTTCTGCTTTGCTATGAGTTTGAAGGTTAGTTTATTAAAGTAGAATATGGTTCTTTCTATTTTGTTTTTTCTATGGTTCTTTGTATTTAGGATACAGTTAAGTTCAGTTACTGTGTTGCAAAGTTGTGCTAATTCCAAATTAGAAAATGTTTTTTTTTTTAAAGTTCAGGAATTTATTCCTGGGATCAGAAAACTCTCACCTCTTTGAAGACATTTAGTGACCTATTTGAACTATTATTAGAACCTGAAAGCTTTTGGAAAAAAAAGGGACTCTCTTCATTTTGAATATACAGATTAGCAAAGCTGCTGTCCTGAGGAATGTAATCGGTTGTAACACAGCTTGTCTTAGTGGGTGGTGATGAGAGTTTGCTTGGTTGCATTTGGGGAGGTTGGCTCTGGGGTATATTTGCCAGCCCATTTGAGAAGCTCTCATCCATTTATTTGACTGCCTGCTATACATGAGTTACCCCTGAACATTTGATGTACAAAAGCCTTTGACTTTCTCTTGCTTTTGTTGCTGAATTGTTGTTTTATGAATAATTACATTGGCCATTTGGTTCTTATTTCTATGACCTCATGTAAGGTTTTCACCAAGGAACTCAGATCTGCTGGGCTGTTAGTACTGTTTTCCAGAGTTCGGTCATGAAGGATGGAAAGAGAGAATCATGAACAAATGTTTGTTAAATTTTACAAAATCTGTACACATACTCTTTTTATGACTGTACTGGATGTTAATAAAATGGCTCTTTTGGTTTCGACACCTTAATGGTCATTTTTATCACATCGATAAAGTCATCCACTGTGGCAACACACCAGCAGCAGTTTTGATTAGAGATTGTGAGTCGTGCCTGAGTTGGTTAGTCAGTAGGAAAAACACAGCCATCGAGAATATTTAGGCAAAGATTGATGAAAGTAAACATTTTTTTCTTTGTTTGTCTTGTTGCAGTGGAAAGTGCTGGTAGGATGAACCATTGAAATGCCAGTTGGAGTCAAATCCAGCAGATCTTTTTCAGCTAGCAGCCAAACAAAGGTGGCATTCATAGTGAAATATCAGACCTGAAAGTCCTTGCCTCCCCTTAAAGGTGCGTTTCAATTTGCACAAATTGTCGTCAATGCCCGCAAAGGATTCAGTATCTAATCTGATAAGCAAACAAGACAGCGTTATATATTTTTATTAGGGATCTGATCTGAAGTCCTTGACCCAACATCAAAAAGTGTAATAAAAAAACAGGCCAGGGGAGGATAACATAATAAAGCCTGATTGGGATTTTGTGCAGCACACATGCCGTCTCCCTTTGTTTATAACCCCCATGTGTCACCCAGATGACAGCTTCTTGTTGCACTTTTGATTTATGCTGACTTTATTTGCGACTTTAAAGTAAGAAAGTGCAATTCCACATACTTATAGGGCCAACATCCTTGGAAAGAAGAAAGGCACGGCTCTGTTAAAGAACTCCTCACTGTAAGATAATGCTTTCCAGCTCCCTGATGGTGTGTTCCTTTTAGAAATGCCATACTCCTAAAGTCACTTAATGGTTCTCATCTGGAAGGAGGTGAATGGAGTGTTTTAATTTCAAGTGATTCTCTGGTCTGTCTTGGTCAAAAACTGAATGCTGCAGATAGAGGCTTTGATCTAAGGGCTTGTGTGTTCTGCTTCACTGCCCGGTTTGGTTCAGTAGTTCTGTTAAAAGTACCGCTTTGATCTGGCTCACCTTATAAGGACTGAACGGTGTGTTTATTTGACAATCGTGGTCTGAAAGTAGCTCAATCAAGTGGAAGCGACATGTTTGGATGGAGAAGAATGTTTTTAGGATGACGACATGTACAGGTGGGGTGGTACACTTCAGATTGCTTCATAGGATTCTCACTGTACATTGTGACGGACACAATAGAATTGAAATATATTTTATTGTCCCATAGTTTGGAAATTCAGGTGTTCTATTCACACAAAGGCAAAAATAAATTAAGGAAATGATAGTGCAGTTATAAAAAATGGCACATCTGGATTTAAAGTAATAAGTAAATAATTACTCAAATGTCATTTGAAACTTAGAGAAACTGCAAATAACAACAGACTAATAAAGACTTAAAGAGTTTGTTGGCGATCAGATGGTTATAAAGACCAACAACTCATGGCAGGAAGGATCTGCCATAATGCTCCTTTGTGCACCCAGGATGCATCACTCTGTCACTGCAGGAGCTCTACAGCAACAGCATCATGCATGGGACGGGAACGACATCGTACATCAGTGATTTTTTTAACTGGTTAGCCATGGGGGAAAAAAAAAAAAAAACTCTCAAAACTTAGCGCAAGATTCAGGGCCAGTGAGTTTTACGAAATGAGAGAAAACTTTTCACTCAGTTATTATGTCTCTTCAGACATACTATATTTTAAGGTTAATTAAAATCTGTCAATATTTTTTTGCTGTATGTTAAGTATATGAAAAAATCTCCTCTTTCCCATTTGGCTGGTCCTTTATTTCATGTTGCACACCAGTTGTGGTTTTGTTAAGGATAAACATTAGAGCTTGTTATCCAGTGGTTGAGTTGATGCTGCTTTCATTCATCATGCACCATACTTTTTTTTTTTCTTTTTTTGTGCAAACTAGTAAAATGATAATGAGGATTATCTGCACTCAGATACAATTATCTTTGCAGACAGCATGCTTCCTTATGTAAAGGAAGGAAGAAAAGCTTCCTTCATGAATGGATCCTCTGAGTTTGTTCCAATTTGGCATTTGACATCCTGCTGAGGGACTCACTCAAATTTCCTCATGCATTAATGCATTGTTGTAGGACATTAGAGCCTTATCAGCGTACAGCAGCTGGAACGTTTCCAGATGGCTCAAGTGAAATACGGGGTAATAAGGCCACAAGCAGTTGGTCGCTGAATCTGGCAGCCTCTTCAAAGCATTGCTATTTGAGGTGAATCTCATGGCTGTACGCTGATGTTTCATCTTTCTTCTCACAGGCTTCTTAGGAAGTTAAAGATTAAATTCTTTGATAATCTATTAAAGGATGGAAAGAAAAAATGAGTTGGACAAATAATCTGAATCTAGAATTTTACTGCACTATGTTTGTGGTGCATTTAATTACATTACGCAGTCGCAAAGCTTGAAGTTTACAAAGTCTAATACCATTAGCTGGATTTTCCAAATGTTATACTATGTTCCAGTGTAGTAAATGAAGATGATCCATCTGCAAGCAATTGGACACATTATCAGGAAATGCTACAGCTGTAAAACCGGTTAGTGTTCCTAAATTTACAAGGGGCATTTTTCACTCCTTAAGCATCTGTGTGTGTGTGTGGGTGTGGGCGTGGGTGTGGGTGGGTGTCCAAAAAACCCACAAATTTGACAATTTCTAATATGAGGGAATATATGGGCCACTTTTTATATTGGAATAATGATTGAAAAGTAACTTTTTTGTGCTCTATTTATTGCTTTTAACTAATGAAAATCTAAAATTTCAGTTTCTTGGTAAGTTGAAATGTCACACGAGACCAAACCAACTAAATTAAAGACCAGTGTACCGGTTTACCGTGACGAATTATGGATGGATCTACATTCCTACCCTCATTTGTGGTCATGATCACACCTAGAGCTCTGCCCACACTCACTACACCCTGCGCATAAGGCACCCAGTGGCCAGGGTGGCACCAGAACAATCAGGCTCAGTCATCTTAATGACAACGTACTTAACTAAAATATGAGAGGCATGTTAGTAGGTATAAGAAATGCATAACAATTTGCTCTAGAAGAAGATGCAAAGGCAGCCATGGCCAAATATTAAGCACACAAGCTGTGAAGTACATGGACAAACGTTTCAGAAGTTTGACATCTTAATATGTAAAATCTATTTTTTTTTATGTACTTCAGTACAATAACAAAAAGAAAATCAAAGAAATATTTTTGAATTTAATTTGGCTGTAAGCCATGAGCATCAAAATAAAGAAAAATAAGGGCTTGAATTGGATCAGTTTGTGTAATGAGTTTATATATTTCACTTTTTGAAACAAATGAACTGATATGAATTAATATCTCCATGGTATTCTGAGCTATTGAGATTCGCCGGCATCTGCTGGGATTTCCATAGTCCACTTCATACAGAGCTGCTTTTGTCTGGTGAATGTAGCGTTTCAAAAAGGGTGAAATGCAGAAACAAATGATTTTCTTTGATGTCTCTCCAAACATTGAGGCCATCCGAAGCATCCAAATTTGACTGCAGGTGCACTAGATCAAGTTTTGCCAGCAGATAAAATCATACCGAGATAGATCAAAACTCGCCTGCCCAAGACTTATTCGCCCATGAAATCCTGCAGCTGCAGCAGAAACGATCATATGGTCTAGTTTGATGAGATCTGCCGGCCTTATTGCATCGCAGAAAATCCAGCATTTGGAGAAGGAGAAGCTCATGTCTTGTGCAGGTGTCTGAAAAACAACCTGCAGCTTTCAAACCATTTCTTTCACCCAGACATTTTAAAGACACCCCTGCTCAATTTCTGGGTAATATAAATGCAATAAAACTGAGAGCAGTGTACTCCGGATGAGGAGCGTTTTCTCCTCCAGCTGACGATCAGAGCTTCAAGTTCTCAAGCTGTTGATGTAAAAACCACATCAAACCAATGTGGCATTTTCCAATGGGTCTTGAAGCATATTGATGCTTCCTTTTTCTTGCTCATAATTTCACAAGAGTTCTCACTTGAAAGGCTCTGTTGCTCGACGTCGAGTAAGGTTTGAAAGTGGGGGCGCCACAAACCACCAGTGTTGTCGCGGATCTGATTCCAAGTCTGAATTTATCAAAGGAAACGTAAATAATTGCATATATGTAGGTTGAAATGACTGTGAGAACATAAAGTATTTATGCAGGATAACAATCCAATACACAGTCTGTGGTTGGAAGCTTTATTCAAACACAATAGTCTCACTCATGAACATAAATTACTTTCAGTGTTTGAGTCTCTGCCCAGGTTTCCTCTGCTTCGCTGAACACAGCTACAGGGATCCTGAGTCATCGTTAGCGTTCTCTTCCTACTCTCCCTTTTCTTGTTCTGTCTTCTACAATTTGCATGCCCCGCTGTTGTTTCGTGAGGTTTTGTTTATCACAGCGATGGCGAAATCCGGTGTCTGACTCACCTCTGGGCTCCATCTGTAGCTCAGCTTGTTGCTTCCTTCCCCTGCTGTCTCAGTCAGCAATCCTTACAACATCACTTACTACCACCTCTGGGAAAGCTTTGGAATATGCTTTTAGATCAGATTAGACTCTAATTGTAGTCTTGCGCAAAAAAGTTAGAAACACAACAACCTTAAGTGAATTTTTTTTTTACTAAGTCCTCATCTAAGCAGTCTAAAGCTATCACTTTGTGCTGTTCTAATTAGTCTTCTCCTATAACATTCCACAAGGTTGGAACAACAAGAGATGGGAAACTTTGACTCATCTTCTTGCTCTGTTCTTTGTTGCATGTCCTGCAGCTTTTCTACAAGAGATGGGTGAACATTGGTGGATCTGTGTTGATTTGGACAGAATTCATTTTGAATAATTCATGTAATAGATTTATACACATTAAAAATTTTAACTGCTTTTTTTTTTTAAACATACAACATTGCTCAAAACATTTGTATCCATGTGTTTCTGCTATGCTGCTTCTCATGACCCAATGGGGTTAATATTGGCTTCAAAAAAACGATCTGATGGGATGCTAGAAAAGACTGTTGTTGTACTAAAAAGAGTTGTGACCAAAACTATTCAAGCCTAAAATACCATCTCGGTGCAAAACATGTTGAAGGTAGCTCAGACGTCCCCAGTGCTAACATCCACAGTCCCATGTTTTTTAAATTGCATAAATGATCAGGCGTTCCTGAAACACTTGACAAGTGAATGGGAATAATAGCACTTTACACCAATCTGATGGTTCAATAACCTAAATAATGGATTAAGAGGAATAAATATTTTTGTTGTTGAGCTCATATTTCTGTTTATTCAATAGTTTAATAGCAAAAAGATGTTTTATCAATATATTTAACCCAAATAAAGTTTGCATTTTCTCTCTCTTTTTTTTTTTGTCTTGATAAGATAATCCTATTGCAATTGTCTCACACTACCATACCCTGTATTTATTTTAACACTTTTTAATTGTTTCTAAACAGAGTCCCAATAAGTGTTCAAGAAGCTGTAAATGATCTAATTTATTTGTCCATTTGCTCATAAGCTCACAGGCATCCTGTTCTTTTCTCACTGATACAGAGAGCATCATTAAAGACAAAGAGTTTGAGGTGATGATGCAGATCGACTGTGAAGTTACCGACACCAGGATCCTCCACATCAGGTCCTCCAGCATCCCACCGCTGCTACGGGTCAACCAGACGGACACGTTTTACCAACACTCCCCGACCGACAGCAAGCCTGCGCCTCCGGTCGGAGTGCTGATGGGCTCATCGTAACGTCATCCTAACTTCCAGTCGTCTTCGTAACTCCTCAGCGATTGGGAAAACCCTAGACAACACCTCACTTTATGACTATTTTCAATAGAGAAGGATAAACTCTGTGTGGTCCCACAGATTTTATCCATCCATCCATTTTCTTCCGCTTATCCGGGTCGGGTTGCGGGGGTAGCAGCTTCAGAAGGGAGGCCCAGACTTCCCTCTCCCCAGCCACTTTTTCCAGCTCTTCCGGGGGAACCCCAAGGCGTTCCCAGGCCAGCCGAGAGACATAGTCCCTCCAGTGTGTCCTGGGTCTTCCCCGGGGCCTCCTCCCGGTGGGACGTGCCCGGAACACCTCACCAGGGAGGCGTCCAGGAGGCATCCT
>CAEFZX010001048.1:0-21449 GCA_903066825.1 Alfaro cultratus | reverse complement strand
TATATATTAACTGCTGTACTGACAGGAGATTAAATAACTCAGAGGGGATTAACTAAATTTTGACATGACTGTTAAATTATAAATAAATATATACAATGTAACTGCTGGCAACACATCATGGTGGATACTTTAACGTAGTGAAAGAAAAATATAGACTCCGCCTGTCCGGTACACACCGCTATGAGAAAGAAGCGCACAAGCTTGTCATGACGTAGCAGACTGGATTAGCTGAGTTCACGTTGATTTGGAGTCTTGCAGGAGCTAGTCGCCACCCTGCATACGGAGAAGCCAGTAGGAGAAATTTGGTAAACGAGCTATTCAGTTTGATCTATATGTTGAAAAAATGTCACGCTTTTATGATTGTGGAGTAGTTTAACGAAGTCAAGACATTGCTATGGTTGCACTTCTCAAGAGGCTAGCCTTACTAGCTACTTGTAAGGCTAGCGAGGCTTACAAATGTCCCACCGTTTGGGACATTTGTTCAAGATTGTCCAACCTTTAAAGTTGTTAAGCAAGTGGTAAGCATTTGTACAGTTGACATGTTGTGGTAGTCCACCTAAAGGACAATGCAAAAATGTATTTAAAATGCGGATTTGCTCGAATAAATGCATAGTAGAGCATTTTATATTCGATTCAGGTCAGTACTTGAACATGGCATTTTCTCGCGCTAGCTCATGTCTGCCCCTGTTGGGTGTGTAGGTTATATTTCAACAACACTGGTTTGAAATGGTGAGCATAGATTGAATTATGCTCTAATTCTGCCAGCCAACTTTGTTGTTGTTGTTGTTTTTTTTAAGCTGAATGTCTTCACCAACCCCATTAGACGATGACGACGAGCTGGAAGAAGTGGAGTTTGTCTCGGTGGGTCACGTTTACGTTACGTTTCACGTTGTTATTAGCTTTTAGAGTGCTGCAGTTTGAAATGATAACAAAATAAATTTATTGAACTTGTGATTTGTCCGTCATTTAGCATTAATTGAAAGCTTCGTTAAGCCATTGCACTGTTAACAGAAAATCACGTCAGTTCTACGTGATTTCTTTTTGTTATGATTCATTCTTTCATTTATGATTGTAGGATTTTATTTAATTAATCTCATGAATTAATATTTATTTTAATATTACTTAGTCAGATTATTTGTATTAAATGTAATAAAGCACGAAAAGCTCCAGCATAGCTCTTTAGTGTAGTTGTGTTTTTCTGTGATGATAAGCTATGCTCTTCCTTCAGGAGGGCCCTTTTAGACCAGTACTGGAATGCATTGACCTGCTGAGTGACAGTGAGGATGAAGGGTGCTCCTCACTGGCTGGCATGGTGGGTGACAAAATAGGTCATTTGTTTATAAGTGATAATACAAACTTCTAAAAGTGTGATATTTTTCTTTAAATTCCTAGCTTGAAGACAAAATCAACAGACACAAAGCTCATGTAACATCTACACTTGACAGACTGGCACATAAGGTGGCCCAGGAGAAAAAAGAGAGAGCGGATAAATGTAAAGCTTTTAAGGTAAGACCTGAAAGAACAAAGTTCAATGTTTTTTTCTGCCTTTCTAATGCATGCAGATGCAAATATTCACATTCTATACTGTATTTTAAACAGAAAATATGAGGATTTACACTGTAAATATTGTGCATTGCAAATGAATTCATACACCTTAAATATGATGCCTTGCAGTGTAATATTACTACTTGGAATCTTTAAATTCATGCCCACCCCAAGTCATAACCCTTCATTAAATTCTTTAATAGCTGTAGGTATTTTAGGGTGTGTTTCTAGCTTTCTGTTTCATATCTGGAGTCTTAAATCTCTGTCCAGTTGTTTTTACACAATCAGATTGGATGAATCTGTAAACACCAATTTCCTGTTTTTTCCGCTTTTGATCTAAACCATTTCATTGCAGCCACCAGCGTATTTCCTGTTGGTGGTAGTATGTTCAGGATGTTGTGCAGTGTTACTTTTCTGTTACACATAGCTTTTGCATATAATCTTAAAAAGTTTCGTTTTCGATGTGTGTATGATTTTTGCCAAGTCACACCATATTATGTTCTTTAGTTATAAAGAGTCAAAAAAATTACGGAAACCAAATGTTCACAATAACCTCTTTCTGCCTTTCTTGAGGATTTATCTTGAATTAAAAAACAAACATTTGGACAATGCTTGAAATAACAATGATGATATTTTTACTACAATTGTTTTTTCCTGTTTATCAAAGAACAAAATGAAAGTAAGTATCCATTATAATTTTTCACCTGTTTTTTTTTTTATTGGATACGACAAAGAAAGTTATAACAGTGCCCTCCCGTGGCCAAAGCCTAGAAAAAACAATTGATCAACTATAAATGAGCAATGCTGCATGTATTCTAACCTGCACAATCAGTACTTGTCATTTAAAACACTGGCATTATGTTTTCTTTCTTGGTTTTCACAACTTTGTGCTTATTGTCATACCTTTGTTGCTTTTCCGTTTTCCTTTAGGAAAAACAAATCTTACAAAAAGCTCATGGGCAGCAAGAGTTGGCTGGTTCTTCAGCAAATGGTGTAAGAATGGAAGCAAAGCGCTGTGTGGACATGTGGTTAAAGATGCCAGGTAAATCTATATTCCAAACAAATCTGGAGTTGTTTGGAATATTAATAGTTGTACTCTTTTGATCTCTGTGTATTGTTAAATATAAATAATCATTATGCTTTTTGTGTCTATTTAGGCCTTAAGCCTGGAGTGATCAGTGCCGGTTCAGGAAGAAGACGCACTCATGCCGCTTTCCCAAGAAACAGTTCAACTGGTCACACTTGCCCAGTAATTAACTGCGGTCGTGTTTACGAGAACATTTCCCTCCTTGATGGCCACTTGAAGCGGTAATGTCGCCTCTCTGTTCGCTGCAGGATTATTTGTGTAGTTTGTGCCACATACATAAAGGGGCCATTTTGTGCAAATGTTATGCAGGTTTGATCACTCTCCATGTGACCCAACAATTCACCTCAGAGGAAGTCCATCCGAGCGCTTTGCCTGCGTTGCCTGCTGTTTGTGCTTTCAGACCAAAGAAGAATGGAAAAAACACATTGAATCCAAGGTTGGTGTGTTTTCAGTGAAATCACTGATGGTGGATATTCAGTTGACAAATTTAAAATTGATTTGCTTTTCATTATTAGATTTCCTCATCTAGCACTGACAGTCACAGCTTGGATCAAACTTATCAGCGGATCGTTTGCTTTGCCTGTCCCGCTTGCTTCCTCCTTTTTAACTTACGAGACGAGTGTCTTCAGCACATGTCAGATAAAAACCACTTCACTGAGTCTCTCGTTTTGACCGGTAAGGTTTATTGATTTAATTAACAACTGATGTGGCAGCACATATTCTTATTGATAAATTTGTGTTGGACTTTGTATACATGCTTTCTTTAAACTTAAAAGCAATTGGATGATCAAGTTTTCGTTGAACTTCTTTCACTTTCTTTTTAAAGAAAGAAAAGGAACAGCACAGCCAGTTCCGGTCCCACATCATGTGAAGGATCGTCTCATTGGTTTGTGTAAGGATGTAGCATTCAAGGTCCGCTGCTCCTTATGTCACCAAGTGCTGATCTCCCATCAGACAGCTCAAGCTCACTTCAAGTAGGTTTTGTCATAACTTTATTAATTCTACATATGCAATTCCTTGCAAAAGTATTCCTTGAATTTTCTTTAGTCATTTTTTCCAAACAAATAAATAATAATGGTTCAAGAAATTAAAAAATAAATAAAAATGGTTCTGTAATCAAACTATTAAACAAAGTTAGCATTTATAGACTCAACAAGCTCTTTTGTGGCTTCCAACAAATGTTACTTAGGAGAGATGAGGACAACAATGGCTCCGTACATTTTGAATGTTGATGATCTTTGGTCTTTCAAGTAATTTCCAATAAAATACAACATAGTTTGTGGCTATAATGCATCAATTGAGAAAAATTTGAAGTGGTCTGGCAGTCTTTGGAAGGCACTGTTTGCACTGATGTTTTCAGTAGCTGTTATTTATTTATTTAGCTGCTACTCTTCATGTTTCTCTTCTAGTGTGCACTGCAGGCAAGGCTGCGCTGTGGCCAAGCCTGACAAAACCATAGTGGACATTATGAAACAGCTCCAAGTCCGAGGCCAGTGCATTCCCTGCTCTAAAATCTTTCTCAACCAGGCTGAAATTGAAAGACATCAAGAGTCGAAGCTACACGAAGTCGAGGTCAATCAAACAATGGCGAAAGCACTCCTTCAGTATAGTCGCTTTGTTGAAATGCAACAAAGTCAAAGAAACGCAGAGAACCATCACAAAAGAATATCATCTGGCCTTGAGGTTGAGTTTCAAAAAGGAAACAGTGAATGGAGTGGCCGCCATGGATTTCCAGCCAAACGACAAAGACTGAGCCCAGGCTTGAACGACAGCAGCAGCAGGACCTTGGTGACTGCTTGGTTTTGCGAATGCGGCCTGCAGTTTTCTGAGGAGAGCAACGCTAGTAAGCATCTCCTGGCTACAAACCAGATTTTCCACCAGTGTGGCGTTTGTGGCAAACACATGGGGGAGTCTTCAATCGCCCGCCTACATATGAGCCGTTTCCACGGGGGAGCGCACCTCTCCAACTTCCTGTTCTTCTGCCGCAAGTGCAAAGTGGAAATGCCCCGGCACGAAGATATCTTGCTGCATGTGTCTGAAGTCCACAGCGGACACACCTACCTCACAGAGAAAGCAGTTCCCTATGACCTCATCTCAAACCTCGATGCCAAACCTTCCACTAGCATCAAAATCTCATTGCCCTCGCCTTCTGCTTCCAAATTGCGGCAGGACGCAGTGGAGACGCCTTCTTCGACAGTGGGACACACTTGGATGTGCAGGATGTGCGAAGATGTCTTTGACTCAGAAGCGGCCGTTTTCAAACACTGTATCGATTTGAGCAGTCACAGCTTCCAGAGATTCATCTGTGGACACTGTCCACAGAAGTTCTTCAAAGAATCCACCGTGCGGCGTCACTGCATGAATGAGCACGGCGGGCAGATAAAGAGTTCCCACTTCTGTGGCCTGTGCGACAGCATGCAGTTTGACACTGAGGGCGAGTTCATGGATCACTACAGGAATCTTCACAGTAAGGATTACTACTGCATGGATGAGCCTGAAGTTGTTCAGCCTCCTGCTGCTGAGGAAACCAGTCAGAATGCATGTCCTTGTATGGATGGAGAAGGGTTCGTAGAGGAAAAGAAAGCCACTTACACCCAGTGCATGAGAAATCTTGCTGCAGAAGGAAGATGTCTGTACATATGCGCACCCTGCTGCGTGTCTGTTTCCTCTTATGCACAGATGAAGACTCATATCCACACAAAACATGCGGCCCTGAACCTGGGCAAAACCTTTGACGTAGTGTGCCAAGAGTGCCAGGAGAGCTTCAGCAGTGTGCCGAAGTTTCATAAACATTATCATTCTATACACTGTACACTGGAACCATGCCTTAGCTCCCAGGACTACATGAGAGATTCAAAGCCAGACCCCAAAACTGTAAAAATAATCAATGCTGTGGAGATCAATTCAGGAAGTGACGGTAAATCAGTTAGTTTCTTGTTTGTTCACATTTTTTGTACCGCATTTCAATCTTGGTTTGTGCTTTATACAGAGATTGAAGACAAAACATTGGTGAAGATTTTAAGCACCAATAAAGTCAGTGATGAACCAGAAGGGCATGAAGGTAAACAAGCTACTGGTCATTAAAAAAAAATAAATTAAATAAATAAAAAAATATTTTTACTACCAAAAATATGTGTCAGACATATGTAAAGTTTGTTTTCATTTTCCTCGGCCAGGCCATTCTGATTTTGTTTGGATGCTGCAAAATTCCAGTTGAAATTACAACTGGAATTTCAACTGGAATTGAAATTCCAGTTGAATTTCAATTCATTAACTTAATGCATTAAGTTAATGCAAACTTAATGCATTAAGTTTGCATTAAGTTTGCAAACTTAATGCAAACTTAATCTGCATTAAGTTTGCAGATTGATTTATCTGCAAACTTAATGCTCTGTGTTATTCTCTTTTGATATCCAGGAAGTGAAATAATTCTGCATTTGGCTTTCTCTCTATGTATAAGATTCCTGGTAATTGGTTAAAATTTTTAGAATTAATTAGTTGCATTTTTTTCTGTTTTTATTCCAGAGCAAATAGATGAAGAAATGTGCCGTGTGTTGTCTTTGAGTGCAAAAGAAGCAAGAGAGGCTGCAAGAGAGTCTACTGGTATGTATTCATACTAAGCCAGGACTAAACTTGTTAGTCTTAAGACTAATATTTCCTATTTTCTAATAGGAAAATGTGATGAGTATTTTCCTATTTAGAAGGATCTGCTATAACAACTTTAAATAACATATAGAAACTGTTTTTCTTTCAGTTCCTGGGTGTGTATACTATAACTCGCTTTGTTTCTGTTATTGATGGTGAACTTTTATGCTTCAATTACCTGAAGAGTATTTATTTGTAAAGGCATGCGTCTTTGGTATATTATTCACGGTTACCTACATCAGAAGTGCCAGATTGTTACCATCTTGGTTTGTCCAGACCTTGTTGCACAATTTGGTATGCCACCACCCAATAAAACAAAGCCTAAACACAGATGTGTTCTTATGGAGAGTTCCATCTTTTACAATCAGAAGAAACAGTTGGGAGTTCATTGATTTAAAAGTCCAAATCCAGGAAAGAGGAAACATTTTATTTGAGGTTTATGTTTTCCTAAGCATCCTGATATTTTATACAAATCCACCTAAAATTGAACAGTTACCTTCTTTGTTTCCAAAGAATTGCTTGACGAAAGTCATCTCAGCACACTTGGTCAAGTCAATTCATATGCAGTCATATTCCAATTGAATCCTAGAATAACAGTATAGACAAGTACAGTTTATTAATGACTTTTGGTGAAAATGTTCCCTATCTAAGCTACACAGCCAGTTGTGTGGAGTCATTGACTCCTGATCTTCAGGAGTCATTGACTCCACACAACTGACATTAAAATTCATTGACTTTTAATCTCTCCTACTAATCATACATATGGTGACAGTGAAAAGGAATGACTCCCTTTTAAAAGGAAGAGTCTTCCAGCAGAACCCTGCTCAGTATCAGTGAGTCAGCGACCTTCTGCAGATACCAGCTAAGAGTTTAAGGAGTAAAGATGTCATTAACTTTACTCTGAAATTTTCATTAAGACTTATGACTGTCTGTAAATGAGAACTGTCATCTAGGACAATACTAGAAGTGTTATGCTTTAATTGAATAATAAAAGGCTTAATTAAATATGCTTATGACAACTTAACACAAATATTTTCTGCTGTTTAAGTAGCTGCTTTAATTTGTGACAGTTATTTTTATTAAAACACTTGTGTCCTCATTGTGACCAAAAAGACACCCACGGCAACATTTTAACTAAACCAGGGTCACTTTTTACATCCACTAGTTGAGTTTGTGGAAACCTGTGTTATTGGGACAGTGGACTCCACTATTTTGCAGTATGCTTGTTCCTGAGGGGGAAAAAATCAAAGACTAGTCGGAGCTTTTCCACTGACCTGAATCCCATAAAGAACCTATTTGACTCTTTGGGGAAAGTCAGTCCTCTCTGCTCTAGTATGGATTTAGCTGAAAGCTCTTTCAACAGCCATTACAGAAAACCAGACTGATTTTTATGCCTGGATGTTTGTCAAGTAGTTCTTCCTATTATATAATTTGCAGAAGCTATCTATAACCATTCTCTATCTTTTCTTTTGTCTTTTAAAATGTTTTTTTAAACTTCGATGAAGAATATTATTCTGGATACCTGCTGCTCTGTCTGTCCATGAGTTTTACTTTAACATGGTGTGAAAAATGATGATGTTGACGTTTTTAAGTTTGTGTTACTTGGATGGAACCATTGTTAAAAGAATATAAACCTATAAAACACCTCAAGACTTTCTCTTTTTATGCTTCAATTATCTTTCACTATAATATGTAAACAATGCATAGACATTTTTTTCAAAATTCTTAATGTTTACTGCTTTATTTACATATCTTATATTTTCCATGTTGATGTAATTCTCAGCTCAGTTGGTAGTCTCTCAGTACTCTGACCATTGTCCTGCTTCGGTTATACTAATTAACTTTATAAATCCTGCTGCTTCATTCTTTCTGCATTTTCTAATGACATAAAAAATGTCCAATAAGCTTGTAAAGGACTGAAAGTATTGGAGAGGCATTTTTTCCTTCTTGCTAGCTGAGTACAAATCAAATATTATGTCACTGTAAAGTCTGAAGATTGGAGCTGTTCATTGCACAAAACATCAGTTCTAGCTTTTTGTATTGCATTGCACTATCAGAAATGGAGCTTTTTCGGAATTAAATGGTCTAAGTATGTACATTAAAACCGATGCCATTCTGATGCTAGTCATACTAAAACTATACTCAAAAGTAATCAAATGTGCAAAGTTTAAAAAAGAATAAGGTGATTTTCTTTTTTTCTGTAAATCCTCATCTTGTCTTTACAGATTTGGAGGAAGCTCTACAACGAAGTCTTCTGGAATTCTAAGAACTTCGAACTTTGTGAAATCATCTGCTGTTGAAAATTTAAATTTTCTACTTTCATTGTTGTCTGATTTAATAAATAAATGCATCTTGTTGTTATCTGTCTTCTGTTTGGCAACACAAATCACGCTGCCCCTTCTGCAACTGGGCTGATTGCATGTTTTGGGGTTTTAGTGGGAGCTGGTTGCTTTCTGCCAAGAGTTCTCCTGTGGAGTCTCAAACACTTTGGCGTGTTGACACATGTGCTATAGTTGGCATTGGTGACACTGCAAGATTCCTCAGTTGGCCTTGTGACCACATTCTTGTCTATTTCTACATCTGTTGTCTTAGGTTTCCTTAAAGACGAGAAAAAGTATATTTTTTTTCTGATAAGACATAAGTAAAATTGAGTTTATTGGTTAATGTGAAAAAGAAAGTATGATAATGCGATTTGGGGCACAAATTTAACCATACCATAGAATGATAAATTTATAAAATTTGAATTTGTTGTCTCTATACGCTTAGACAAATTAATGTTCATTCACACATAAGGGAAAACTGATAGTAGTTCAGGAGGTACATCCTGTGTGTGTGTGCTGATGTTATTTGACACTGGATCTTTGCATGTAGAATTAGTCAGGTGACAGCTGTACAACATCAAAGTCTGAGTTGTTTTTAAATGATGGAATGAAAACTTGTAAAGGCATTTATGCCCATTATTTACATATTTATGTTACAAATATGGAAATTTGTAACATAAAACTGTTTTATCAGATTTTTAGATTGTCAAAAACACAAACTTAATTTGGTTCTTTAGTTCTTAATTGCAGACCTACTAAGACATGACTGTCCGTCTGAAGCCAGGATACTTGTAATAAATTTAGGTTAGCTGCATGCCAAACTTCTCTGATTTTTATGTGTAAAAAGAATAAGTAATAATTCTGGGTCTGTCACATATAATGAATTTAAGACGATATAGGGAAAGGTTTTGGATAAACTACTGCTGAAGTATGAGTTCCTTTGTCAATTCTAAAAAAGCAGACATTTAGAGCAGGCTGTCTTAATATCTGAATATCATTAAGTGTAGGCTGTCACTGTTTTCTCTTAGTTTGTCACAACAATGTGTTGTTTCATTTTCCTCCTAATCATGTTAAACCTTTTTGCTGTATAAATAAAATGACCTTGCTTTTTGCAAAGCTAGCAGATACTTTAGGATTCTATGAAGAATTATCAAAATATATTACTACAGCCATTTAAAAGTTTAAGACTTTGTTCCTCACTCAGTTTCATAACATCCAAGCACAACGAACACTTAAAGGCTCTCTTTACAAAACAAATGTAAAGAAACTATATCCTAAAGCAGATTGTATCTGTGGACCAGGTGACCGTTCCCTTGGCCCCTCTAGGGGTCCACGGCCCACACATTTAGGAACGCAGCTCTGGTCTCCTCGGGAAGCTTCTACAAGCGAGTGAAGGAAGTTGCAGCCCATGTTTGGAAATGTTCCCTCGAGGCGCCGCTTCAGTCCGAAGAATAACGATTAGCTGGAGAACAGCGAGTGCTGGACGCACGTCACATTAGCGCTCCCGGACGGAAGGTTTTAATAGAACACAGCGGACAATCATCATCATCAATATTATCATGGCACAGGCAAAAATACACGCAAAAATGAACGAATCTGCCTGCAGCAAATTCAGCAGGACGCTGTCTATGGCAGATCGCTCCGGGCGACTCTTGGAAAGTTTGGATCAGCTGGAAATGAGGTACAGTGGAGTAAAACAGGCGAGACCATGTGCGCTACGTAAGCTCGGTCCGATGTTCCGTTTGTGTACTGTAATGTGACCACCTAAATCTTTACGGTTACAGTTTTACTTTATAGTCACGATTCCAAATATAAGAGAATAACGTCTAAACCATGTCGAGTAGGAACCCAAGAAGAGCTCTTTCACTGTAAATTGTGGTTTAATTTGCTTGAAAAATGCGCTTGTTTGTGCCTTGTATCAGGGTGGAGGCTTTACGCGACGCCGCATCAGCCATGGAGCAGGAAAGGGAGAGCATCCTGGAAATGATTCAGTCCGTGCAGAACAGTCAGGAAATGCGAAACATCTGTCCGGGTGAGGCTGCTAATTCTTGCAACTTACATAAGGGCAAAAAGTCATCCGCAGCTTAATGCCACACAACGTAAATATCCGAGAGCGGAACTGGGCTTGCGCTTTGAAATCTGGTGTTTTCAGTTGCTTTGTTCTTTCTGTAACATTGTGATCCAATGAGGTTATTCATGCACGGGTGGTCGTGATGATGAGCAAGCTATAGATGAACATGAAGCAACTAGTCCTCCACCCACAGTGACTTTACACTAAGCCTCGACTATTTTACATCCAGATCATTTCGTCACCATTTAAAGATACAAGATTACCTCAATTAGAATCTCAGCAAGTAGTTGAGATTTCAATGAATGAAAAACGAACTCATAACACAGTGATATATTTTGAAATGCGTCTGTTATTCTGATGATTATGGCTTACATTTGTCCATGTATCCATCCATCCATCCATCCATCCATCCATTTTCTGTACACCCTTGTCCCAAGTGGGGTGGGAAGGGTGGCTTACATTTAATGAAACGCAAAACTCTATTCCTCAGAAGTATAGAATATCACACAATCAAGATTCAGAATATAGAAATGTCCATGTGCCGCACAGTATCTGCACTCAGTGCTTAAACAGGGTGCATTTTATATGACTTACTGTATTAATGAGATGTGACAAGTGATCCTCTGAAGGCCCAGTTTGCTTCATTAGTGTCCTTCATCTCAACTGCATTTTCAGGGCTGGTGTGACAGTTCTCTATGGGATTTAGGTCAGGCCAGTTTGGTGTCCAATAAAGCACAATGATAACAGGGCCATTAAAGCAGGAATTGACACTTTTTGCAAGGATGCTCTGCAGGTACCTGCTGGAAAATGAAATCAGCATGTCTGTTAAGCTTGTCAGCAGAGAGAAGCAGGAAGTGTTATATGTTGCCCTATATGTCTTTTTGTCTTTGGACTTGATGAAACGCAGTGAACCAACAGCAAATGACATGGCTCCCTAAATCATAATAGTGGAAACTTCACACTGGGACTTAGCCTGGATTCTGTGCCACTCAGATTCTTCCTCCAGGCTTTGGAGACTCTCATCACAAGAGGCAGAAGAATTTAACATTAGCTGGTTTATAGTAAGTGTATTATATAAGTACATTTGATCAAGGTATGACAGATTCTGATATGCTCAAGTCGCCTTTGGTTTGTGAGGGGTTCAGCCATCCAATTTTGACTCCAGTGACCAAGTCATGACAGGACAGGTACTGCAGTGAATGGCTTGCGTAGATGAGGAAGGATGGTACAAATGTCTTCATATTCTTGATTCAATTTTCTCCAATTGAGAAACAACTGTGAATATTATCCACTTGTAAAATGAGAAAATGTCATATTTTGTTGTCTCTACGACCAAGTATCAACTAATATTTGACGAAAGTCAAATTTTAAGATATGGTTAATTAACTGTTGGTTTAGCGGTTTTAAAATGCATGATGTTTTTAATGATTCCTTATATTTTCAAGGTGAGAGAGAAGAGTTGAATTTAACTGCAAACCGTCTGATGGGCCGAACCCTGTGTGTGGAAATCTCTATTGGCACAATCAGGAACCCCCAGCAGGAGGAGGCGCTGCAGAAGGCCACGTCTGTAATAGATGAAATAGTGAAAAAGTTACTGAGTGACATGGAAGGTGCTCGGCAGCAGCTGCTGGCTCTGCATGCGGCCTGTGTGACCGAAGCACCGCCTGTCCCCGTTGACCAGAAGTTTCAGGCCATAGTGATCAGCTGCGCTCTGGAGGACCAGAAGAAGATCAAGAGGAGGCTGGAGACTCTGGTGAGGAACACTGAAAATTCTGAGAAGAACATCAAGATTATGGATCACCAAAAACTGGAGGATACAAAAGCCAATGGAGGTCACGAAGGCTCCTAAGCAACATCTAAAACTCGTGTTGAATTCCGCTAACCTCACACAAAATTGATAAAAACTTTTATGTTTATTTAATTTCAGGAGTTATCATGCTGCAGCAAAGCAAATCCTTGTGGGAAAAGTACAGTGATTCAGTGCCTTGCAAATGTAGCCACACCCCTGAACTTCCTGTATACTGTATTATCTCATACAGCAGTGTATTCATTGGGAGATTTGTGATAGATTAACATGTAATCATGTTCTTTTATTTCAAACAAAACATTTGAAAAACATGTATCAATTTGCTTCCACTTCACAATTCTGCACCACTTTGATTGGTTTCATTGAAGTACATTAAAGTTATTGGTTCTTCTGAAACAGAATACTATTGAGTTTGGGAGGAACAAATATATGTATAAGGCGCTGAATCAAACCCTATTGATAGAAGAAATGGAGTTACCTATATAGTATTGTTTACACTAACTGTATGCATGTTCATTAAGTCAGGAGTTTACCAAATGATATTTGATAATGCAACAATGTGAGAATAATTGAAAACTATATTCCTACAGTAAGATGCTCATTAAAATTGGATAAATTATGTGTAGAATCCAAATGCCAAAAGCAAGTTTCATAAATTATGAAAATATTATTCTAAAACTGGATTATTCCAGTTGACAATCATTCAATAGAGTATCTTTTACTCTAATTTTTAAACCTCATGTTTAGGTGGAGAAGGATTATGGATATGCTATGCACTACCTCCTTGTGTGAAGGCAGTAAGTCACATATGCTGTGCATTTTAACTGATGTTTTCATAAAGCAATTTTTAATGAAAACAACTCAATAAAAACATTACAAAAACATCAGTAATCTGAATTTCTATTCTTCTATTTTAAAGTATGGGGTGAAGAGAAAAAAAACCCAAGACACGAGTGAAAAAAAAAAACTTTTTAGTTGTCAATTTTCCAACAAACACTTTCCCCAAACATAACAGCTGGTGCACGTCTGAATGCCATACCTTACCCTCCAACACACTGGTGCATGTCAGTTTGTTTAAATGTATCAATTTGGTTTACCAAGATCAATGTGAGAGAAAAGCAGAATACAAGTAAAGCAGATATTATTCCACCTGAGTAACAATACATATGAATAGTAATTATTAACGCTTTGTTTTAAGACTTAATTTCATCTAAATGATAAAGTGCACAAAAATCATTCAGTCATGATGTTACTAATAAAGTAAACAATGTCCAAACAGAAAAATTACAAAAAAAAAACAAAAAAAAACGGTTTAAGGAGTGTTATTTTTCTTTACAGGTTTACTGTGTAGGCAGTTTCACACAAGTGGTAAGAGATGGGATTAAAATGCTTACTAGTTGTTAATGTAATGTAAACATTGTTGAACATTCACCGATGTGAAAGAAGGCTTGCATGCGTTATATATATATATATGTATATATAAAGTACACTTCACATGGAGCCAATGTGGAAAAATAAAACAACTTCAATCTTTCAGGACACTTTCAGTACCATGATGTGACTGTGGAACACATTTAAGCACCTTTTTATATTTTCAGAATTCATCATAAAGATGAGGATTAAATATGTGAGAGAATTTTATTGTAAAACTAAAAACAAAACATGCATACATTGGTATTATCATAAGACTTACAGATGTAGTTGCATGTAGAACGCAAATGTTTGCTTAGATCCTGGTTATATTACCAGATTATAACACATCATCATATATTTTTTTGTGCTTGATGAACAGGTTTGCAAAAGAGGGGAAAATAAACAAAAAACTGAAAGGCTTGATACAAAAAAAGGCATACACAAAGTCTTAGGTCAATATCCTCATGTTCTTTTACTTTCAGGCAAAGACAAGAACATAAACACTTTAATATCCTGTCCTAATGGCTGGATTGTGACACTTTGAGAGCCATGGTTTTACATTCTGTTATAGACTTACTGCCACAGATGTCACTAAGCAGTGGGGTTTTAATCTTGTAGGCTTATGCCTGATTATCTGTAATGTTAGAAATAAAATTATTTCCTCTTGAATCTTTAGTGTCACCAATACTTAGTATTTACAGCTAAATAAATTCAAAGATTTAAAAAAAAAGATGTAAAAGGTAATTCCCTGCAATAAAAATATAGTATCACTAATTGTAATTTATATCATAGGACTCAAAGAGTTGAGCATCATTAATTTATCATCTAAATAAATGTTACATTTACTAAAAGTGTACATAAAAGGAATAATTTTGTGTAATTCTTGATTCACAATTGTTAACTCAGAGGAGCATATTTTAAAAAATTAAGGTTCCATCCAAATCACTGAAATGTGATCTTCAGCAAAGACTCATTAAGAGCAAATTTGGCACATAGTAATCACTCAACACTGTTGTGCTTAATACAAAAATACAATTTACCTCTGGATCTGTCAGGGATAGACAGTAATAGTTTGAACCATATTCTGTTAATTGCTAGAAAAATATGGTACAAAATAATCTGTGTATCTTTTACAATACATGCAACTATATTGCACAGCATTCATGTTAAACACCGCAATGAGTAGCTGTAAAAAAAATTCACATACTGGAAGAAATGTTTCCAGAGTCCGAGTGCAACTTTTGCTTCTACACATCTGGACAAATTTCTATACGTCAAGACAGTTTTGAGGGGAAAAATCCACTAACAATCAAATATATAATTTATTAGGGACAAGAAAGAAAACTGCAGCTGTTGCCGTTATTTAAGGCAATCACAATGGGAGGAGCAACAGCTGCACAAAAGTTGCAAAATCAATGAAGAACTGAAAATGGTGTTATATTGACATTCCCAGTCTTTGTGGGTTTACCTCCAGGTGACACAACAATGACTGATGTCATCTTAAACAGAAATGTAAGTTGCTGAAATTAAAAGCTAAATTGTGGGAAATGTTTTCTAGAACAGACTGCAGCCTCCAAAAGGATTCTTACTCTTCTTGGTCCTCTGTTTATTGGGTCGTAAAGTGATGACTTCTCTGCCATTGCTGGAGCTCTGGTTGGTTACATTACTACTAGTGGTATTGAAAACACCTTTGGGGAAAAAAAAAAAACTATCAATAATGTCCCCAAAGTAATGAAATGTAACTAAAATGTGGCATTTAAAAAAAGATGTGTACCTATTTTATTGCTCGTAGAGTGGATCACCTCTGTTTCCTCTGCTGTTTGCTGTTTGAGTCTCTGGAGATATTTCTCAGCCAAGTACTTGAAAACTGAAAAGATTTTAATTTATTACATATAATTAATAGTGCATCTTCATTTGTATCCAACCAGGAGGGAGCATTGTCATTACCTACCCTCATTGACATTCAGATCCTCTTTCACAGATGCACGATAAAATCTCAGTTTAAGTCTTTTAGCCAAAGCTTCCGCCTCTTCACTGCAAATGAATGAAAAAATAAATCTTGGTATCGCTCTAGTTACTTTCTACGTATTACCTTTTGTCTTACACATTCAACTGTAAACACATTCAGTTCCACTGAATGGAGGACTTACTTTTTTATTACAGTTTCTTCCAGGAGATCGATTTTATTTTGCACCAGGACTGTGGGAATATTTCCAACCTCCGCCTCCACCTTCTCCCTCCAGTTGTCAATGGCCTGGTACGACTCGCGGTCTGTTGTAGAGAAGACTAGCACACAGGCCTGGGCACCTGCAACACAACAACATACTCAATTGGTTTTTAAGCTGTTGAGCTGATGGGTAACTGGACAGACCTAAATACAGTGTGACCCTGTGTTTGCCCTTGATCACCTCTGATTCTTCTTCATTTTTGCCTAGCTATGAGTGTTTCTACCTTTATCTTTTTCACCTCCTTCTCTTTACACCATCTGGTTCTAATAATAGCTATACTAGCACTCAACCCTCACTGCACAGGTAAGCCTGTTGTCTCAGGGGTGATTCTGCAGCAGGAACAAGTTGTGCAGCCTATAGCATCTTCCATTGAAAGTATTCCAGTTTCCTAATACATATAATGCCTCATTTGTTAGGTATTTATTTGAAAAAACTGTGGAAAAACTTAATCTTTCCGCATAAAACTGTAATACAGCAGGGTGATCTTACCTCTGTAGTAAGCCTTGGTAATGGCGTCAAACTCTTCCTGCCCAGCGGTGTCCCACAGCATTAGTCGAACCTCCTCACCATTTACTCTACAGAGGAACGCAATGAAGAGGGAACATCATGTAACTTTCAATTCAACACAGTGATATGTATTCACAGACATTCATTAAATGATTTCAGACTCTCACTATGTGACTTTAAATGTAAATCATAGAAGAACATCAGGGACTAAGAATGCTTACATAATCTGTCTTTCTAGAAAGTCCACCCCGATTGTCTTTTTGTAGTCCTTTGTGAAAATGCCTTTGCAGTAACGCTGGATCATGCTGGACTTGCCAACGGCTCCGTTGCCAACCACGACCACTTTGATGGCCACCTCCATGTCCTCTTCCAACATGGTGGCTGCTTTGCTTAGTTGCACTCAGTGGTTTCAACGATATGACGCAAACATGCACCAACTGAAAGTGTAAAAAACAACAACAACAAAAATAAAACAAGTTTAATTTTTTGAACATACAGATTCTATGACAGGAGCCACACTGGAAACAATTTTGCGGTAGTGCCGTTGGTAGCCTCAGGAGTAGGGTCTTTCTGCAATGAGTTTTTAATGTAAATACTCTGGCTTCTTCCAACAGTCCAAAAACATAAGTGTTCCATTAATTGGTCTCTCTAAATTGTCCTTAGTGTGTGTGAGTACGTGGTTGCTTGTCCTATGTGTCTCTGTATTGGCCTGAGATGGACCAGCAACCTATTCAGGATGCACCCAGGTGGGGATCACCCAATGATCGCTGAAAATGAGACAAGCAGGTACAAAAAACCTGTGTTTTTAAATTACAATTTGCAAACTATGAGTGACATGTTCTTTAAGCCGCTGACTGCAAACTAGAGCAGATAAGTTAACAGCTATCAACTTACTATGCTTATAGCATAAAAGCAAAATGTTAAAAATTTTTATTTTTCTGCCTTATACATGTTTACTTATCAGATGTAGACTTAGCAGATGTTTATTCTATATTTTTGCTTGATGTATGACAGTCCAAGTAACCATTATGCACAAAATTGGAATGTTTCAGCAGCAGTATAATTACTTGTTGCTTTTTTAATGTTGTACATAAATATGTTTGTATTTTTTGTCCAAAACACCATAATGTTGAGACACTGTCAGAACCTCATACCAGTCCATGCCTCGTTATTCAGTAATTGGATTGTTACATCCTGGTACAAGTCCAGTAGACAGTCAGCAAGAGAGTTTAAATTTAAATTTGTAATTCACATTTGAAAAAGACACACGAGGTGAGAGGAAAAATGGTCCAGATAGATTATAAGAAAAAGTCTGCCTATTACTACACTTGCTAGCAGCATGACAGACTAAAAGCTCAATTTTAAAGCTTCTACAAAACCAGGAGGCTTTTATTTTTATCCTGCTTTCTGCTCTTCTGGAAAGAAGTGTAAAATATAAAGTAGTCTGTTAATGATTTTTAACAAAGAAAAAACAATCTGTTTTATAACTGTCAAAGATTTGTAGTTTGTCCACCGAGCACATGTATACATCCATTTATGGGTGTCGATATAATCTAAAGCACAGAGATGTCTCATAAAGTATATGGAGCCCTGCTGAGGAAAATGTAGGCTTTTAACACATGACATGAGCAGTCAAGTACAGCCTATGCATAAGGAATAAGACAATATTTACAGACACATATTAACTGAGAGAGTAAGTTGTACTTGTGGTAAAACCATATATTGTGAAAGATCTAAATTTTTTTAAATAAAAAAATTAATGGCAATCAGAAATCTGAAGTGTCTAAATTCTTGAAAAGTATTTCCAATTATCTGTAGCTGAAATGGCAGGTTGACATAATCGGGGGTGTGTGGGGGGGGGCACGACAAACAGAGCAGAAAGCAGTGGCCCTGCACAAACTGGAGATTTTGTCAACGTTTATACTCCTGATATCTGTGTGTAAGGGATAACATTATCGAGAAATATATTTACAAAAAATATATATATTGTTCTAACTAATTTCATATTCCCACAGTACAGAAAGAAGCTGATCATTGTTTTAATCAAAATTTTAAATATTGACAAGTTTCTAAATCTTATTGCTGAGAAAGACAATGGCACACAAGTTATTTGCATCTTATTTCCATTTTAATTTTAACAGTCGTAAAACATTTGATAGGTAAATATGAAATGGTAATCTTAAGATTTCTGAAATAAATAAAAAAACATATTAACATATAAGCAGTATTTAAAAACTACTTTATCTATACTTATCAAAGCCAACATCAATGGCTTTCATGGCCTCTTATTACTTGCATCTGATGAATTCAGCAACAATATAATCACTCACTCAGTAAACAGCTTAGACCTGTAATTCCCTATTTAAAATACTAAAATAAATGTTATAAATTCTACAGGGAATTCATCGAAAGCAGCCATCAGCATGTTTATTCTTCCATTAGTGATAAAAAGTGCAGGCTCTGCATGGCAACACTGTCCTCCCCACGTATATGTGTGCAGTGACAGAGTGCAAAGCTAAACAACATATTGTTGCAAAGCTGCTCTCAGTGGACACTGGCAGCCTGCTGCGTGACAAGGCCGTCCAACAGCCTCAGTGAGTTTGGTTCAGTAGGGAAAATTATTATTCATCAGCTATAATTAAGCTGCATGATGCATCACAACATGCAGCCAAAACATAGTTAAAAATAAAGCAGCCTAATCTCCTGGAGTCAGTAATGATTTTCACAATCTAACCCGGATATTTGCAATCTCATATCTTAGTGTAATATTGTTTGGACATTAGCTTAACTTACAAGCATTATTTAAAACTTTAATAAGTTCAAGTTATGAAATATGTCTTATATAAACTGTGTGGCAAGTAATGTCTACCTTTAGCAGTCAGGCATAACGTTTGGACCACTGACAGGAGATGTAAACAATCTCTTCATCTTGACATTAATTAGTTGGTGGCATATAGCAGCAAGTCAACATTGTCATCAAAGTTGATGAGTCGGAATCGATAAAATCACAGAGAATGGATGAATGGATTGAAGTGTGTTTTCCCCTCCAAACATAATCTACACTAAAGTGAAGTCAAAATGTGAACGAATCAAGCAATATATCTGATAAAGAGATCACTCGCAAGAATACTAAAAGTTCAAGCGAGTAACAGTTGAAAGTGGCCGCCCCAGCAGGGAGGGTATACGGTTTTCTTTTAATCATTGTGTACAGCAAAGTGGGTTTACTTATCAAGCATAAAAGATATACACAGAAAATAGCAGACACTTCATTTAAATTATACATGCGAAAGACAATACACCTCTCTGCAACGAGGAATGACATCTTCACAGATTCACCGTTACTTTTCCAGGCCTTAAGGCGAATGAAAGACAATCCTTCAATGAGGTAAAATCTTTTTTCCCCAATTCAGTGATATGAAACTATGCTCCTCCTGTCAGTTTTCTGCAAATATGGCTATAGATGTTGTGTGTGAACCTCTAGGCGTCTCAAATTTTAGTTAATTCGTTGATGTTTCTTTCTTCCATATCTTAGTCCTTTTCTGGTCAAGGCAGGACCTGTTGCTGACAAGGAGGGGTAGAAAAACCGAATAACTGCTTCTGAAAGCTAACTGACGCAGCCGCGTCAAGTCTGGATGAATGGAAAACGAGAAACTACACAACTGGGTTATTTCCTACCTGTGAGATTCAGTTAAAACGTCTCCACCAGCATTAGGTCAGCTAACCGGCCAGCTAACCCACAATGACATATCCACGTCCTCGATCTGTTCCTCTTCGCAGCCAGTGGAGACGCCAGACTACCGTACTAAGGTTACCTTGCCTAGGTTAGCCACTTTTCGGAGAGAAACCTCTGGGCGTTAACGATTTTTGTCTGACAAGAAAACAGAACAAAATATTTCGCCTGTTATAGTGGCGAATAAAAAATTATTTAGCGTCTAAAGCTGGGTGAATTCTCACTGAATTAACTGTGTGTAAAAACATTCCTATCTTTGGTAAGCTAAAAGGTCCAGCTTGCTACGCTGGTGCTGAGAAGCTAGCGGGGGCTCGCGAATGCTTGTTGCTAAGCAGCGGCGCCAAAGAGTGCAGAAGGCAAAAGAGGAAAGGAGGAATATGCGCCTTCCTTTGGGAGCCTTGGGATCGTTTTTAGTTCCAAACTCATGACAGTTTGAAATATTTTGAAGAAGATATCCCAATATTAATCAGTATATAGTAATATATGTCATTGTACAAGCTTGTTTATTTGTTCAAACATAATGAATGTAGGAATATTGCCATGGCTAGCTGTACTTAGTAAAAAGATAAAACGAGGACGCCTTCTTTTTTCAAAGAGTTGGCCACTAGTGGGTGCGACTGGGGAGCACAAAAGAAGCAAAATCATTCGCATAATTCAAGATTTTTATTATGCCGTGATCCGTTGGAAGTTATTCGGTAAATAAAACAAACTCCAATAGAACAACATAAGAAGAAAATTAACTGTACTTAAATTTAATTTTCTTTAAGAAAAGTGGGCAAGAAATATCCACTTAAAATGTTCAGTTTTAACAGAGAGAGAAAATGCATTTGTTGCTAGCCCTAACTATTTAATTCAAGTGGAAATAAACATGCTTTCTAACAGTGGAATAAATAGTTTTAATATCAGTGACATGCAAAAGTGCACAGTTAGGCATTGGCATTGCATGAAGAATTAAACATAAAATTTAAGACGCCGTGAGAAATTTATATATATATAATTATATAGATTATATAGATAATTGTATATATATATATATATATTAACATTTGTGTAATATGTTTCTTTGTTGTTTGTTTTTTTTTTTTTTTTTTTTTT
>CAEFZX010001047.1:0-24727 GCA_903066825.1 Alfaro cultratus | reverse complement strand
AGAGGCGCCGGAACATTTAAGGTATGTTATTGTTGTTTCATACATATATATATATATATATATATATATATATATATATATATATATATATATATATATATGTGGTGCTCTTATTTACAGCAGAATGTGGGTAGAGGAATTTGGGGGGAAGGCAATGCAGCATAAGTCCCAGATTCAGGAATCAAATCCTGGGCAGCTGTTCTACCTCTACACCACACACCGCCATGGTACTTGTGATTTTAATTTTGGGCACTGTCTCCAGGGTGGGAATAAGATTCTTCTTAATGACGAAACGCAGGAGGAATCTGATGAAGAGGACGAAGAAGGCGCAGAATCTGGTAGAATACGGTTTAAATCTGAGAGGAAGGATGGCGCTGTTGTTCGCCTGGCGGATTCTGGCAGTAAAAAAAGGCACATTCCTGAAACTCTAGGTATGCTTTTCCTGTTTTCTTGATTATTTTTGTGTATAATTTATACTTTGCTCCCTGAAAGAGGAACGCATGAATATTATGTTTCTATGTGTCTCCAGAGCTTTCAGACAAGGCCAAGAAAGACTTGATGGAGTTTGAGGTGCAGGAACGGCAGAAGAGACAAAACCGTCATGAAGGCCGAGGCAGAGGAGCAGGAATGGGAGGAGGGGGGCGAGGAGGCAGAGGAAGAGGAGGTTTCTCTGGCTTTGGAATGGTAGATTTTAGAGGAGGACAAAGAAGAAAAATGCATGACCAAATGCTACCCCTGATGGGAAGCATGAGCATACAGGTAAACTGGTGAACTTATCTGCCCAAATTCCATTTGGGTCCATTTGGATTTTTTGAAAGTGTTTCTCCCTTACAATAATTTACATATTATATACGAATTTATTGTGACAGACCAAAACAAAGTTAGGGTATAGTTTTCAAGTGGATTGAAAATAATGCAGGTTTTCAAAATGAACAGCTTGGCGTATTCTTTTCAGTTCAATCCTCCTGAGTCAGTTTTTTCTAGGAAGCACATTTTTGCACTTTAATCAGCAAGTGCAAGCCTCTTTTATGGTCATTTTATATTACCTGGATATATTGTGCATTATTTCCTTTTTATGCTATCAACTCGTGACATTTCTGACTATTTTTTTTATAAAATCTGTTTAGCTCAAATGCAGGTTTTATACATTTAAATAATGTCAAATATTTTCTGTTTTGACAACTCTAACCTCCAAATTATCAGGGTGTAAATATTTTGATGTACTGAGAAAGTATACACTATTTTGAATAATAACTTTAGTGGTAATGATTTTTTGTTTGAAAGTTTTCCAATAAACCAAATTTTATATATGCCAACATGATATATGTGCACAACCAAAAGCATGGTTGTACCATGTTGCAATAACACCAAATCAAACTTTGACACTAAGTCAAAGTTTGATTTGACTTAGTTTATACTTCAACAGAAAAGCATGAAAAAAATATTTTCATTGACTCTGCCCACGACTCCTCACACAATGTTTTTATTTGATTCTGTCCTCGACGTGTCACGCTACAATGTTTTTATTTGATAGATCTTGTTTTGAAGTCTGTCTTTCCAACGACAACATACAGCTTCACGGGATCAAATAGATGATCAGAGCATATCTGCAGTTAGATGTTTTTCTAATTTTAGTTTCACTTATTAGTGGCTACTTGTGGAAAATAGCTTCTCCAAGAGTTCTATTTTCTATAAATAACTCGCCTGATTTTTCTCTTGTACATATTCAGGGTGATATAGAAACTAAAAGAAAAATCTGAACTGTTGCTATCAGGCTTTTTCTTGTAACCCAAGCTTCTTAATATGCTGCAGCGATGCCTTCTGTAAGTAGTACACATAAACCAAACTGAAATGAATATCTTTTAAATAAATTTTTAAACAAAAGCCGTATAGATCTGTGGCGGTTCTTCAAATTTTAGCTCAAGGCTACAGGTAACAAAACAAACTGAGCTAAAGAGAACCCCTAAGGTTAAAGTAGTTCTCAAGGCTGCATTTAAACTCCAGCACTGCATTTTTTTAGGTTATATTAATTAATGATAATAAGCTGTAAAATTCCAAACACAATACCAACACATGGAATGAAAAATTAATGGCACATGGATGACATGCCAACACCACAAACATTTTGTTGTCTGCAGTTAATGAGGTTGTGCTTTTTGCGACATACTGTAATTGCCAGGTTTTTACCATTTGACTAATGTGGTCAGTGGCATGTTTGTTTGTTTGTTTGCTTGACCAATTATCAAAGATCAATTTGAAACACCACTGAACTGTACCGTTTGATCCCCCCCAGCATTTATCAGTTGGTTAGTATATTTTTGCAGGTACAGATGTTTATGTTTGTGAATCATGTTCACTATAGCTCATTTTGAAAGTGTCCACTAAGAAATAAATACTCCTTAAATTAAGATTCTGTTTAACAGTTACACCTCATGTTCCAAATGAGATGGTGTTATTCTTAATGGGAAGACCTGTGTTTTGACAGCTTGTCTTGTTTTCTTACATTTTCCAATTAACAGCCGTCCTCTCGAATGCCTTCCCCGCATCAGCAGCATCTGCAGTCCCATCAGCACCACCCTTCACGTCCAAGAGGACCACTTCCCTTCCAGGAGCACGGACGCCCCATTCCCCAGCAGGCTCTTCAGTCGCTGCTCCCCTCTCACCTGGCTCATCGCTCCCCACCGCTACGACCCCAGCTGGAACAACCCCCACCTCGAATGATGAGTTCCCCACCGCCTAGTTTCCCTCAGCATCACCAGCAACAGCCCACTCAACCCAAAAACATCCACATTAACCCCCACTTCAGAGGACCTGCACAGTCCTCTGTACAAAGTAGGTTATCCTATCAATAATCACTTTTTATTTTGACATGTGTTGTCTTAGTTTCTTATGTTTAATTACTTGAGTTATTTTTTTTATTGGTGAGAAAAAAAAAAACAAGGAGGTACATTATTATGAATAATGTAAAACCAAAATGACATGTAATCCCTAGTGCAGTATCTCCATCCTGAAACATGGTAATAGCAGAATAATGCTGTGGGGACGCCTGTTGTCATGAGGAACAGGGAAGCTGGTCAGAGTCAGTGGGAAGATGGCTGAAGCAAAATGTGGAACAATCCTGGAAGAAAGCCTGTTAGAGGTTCCAAAAGACTTGAGACTGGAGTGTAATCAACTCCTAGCAGGACAAAGACCCTGAACATTGACCCAGAGCTACTGTTGAGTTGTTCGGATGAAAGTATACTGAGTCTCAAGTCCATCGCTACGCCATGGGGTTTTGGTCTGGAATGGCGGTACCTAAATGGGTCTTAAACTCATCCATTTCTTTTAAGTTTTGCAAATATAAAAAATGTATCAGAGATCACAAACTGGGCTTCAAAGTGTTTAGTGTGTGATAAATCAGTCAAGATTTAGGATGTTAATTTCCAGATGTTGAAATTTTTTGAATTAAAAATCCAAAAACAAAAGAAAATTGTGAAAACTGAGTCTTAAGAATACTGAAGATTTAAATGAAATATTGAAAGAACCCTTAAAAGACAGGATGACATATGAATGATGTTACTGTCCATCGTTTCATTCATTTTTGCATATGTAGTATTTATTTACACACAATTAAGTGGAAAAGCTCTGAATGAGTTGTTAATATACTGTCTCTGAATCCTTTTTTGTTATTAGAAACGAAGTTGCATCAAAATTGAATTTATTGAATTATTTGATGCCAAATGTTATGAAACTGCAAATGCCTTCTCTACTTTTTTGTAAATTGTTCTGATATTAATATTGCCTTGAGTTCCCTGCTCCATACCTATCAATGTAAAAAAAAAATTAGGAAATGTAATATAGAGATATCTCCTCTCTGCAATCATTCCCTCTCTGCCTACTGCCTCTCATTTTCCTTGTTTTCCACCCCTCCCCCACCTTTTGCTCCCTGTTTCTGCCCCTCTCTTCTCATTGCAGTGCCCTTGATGCCTCCTGCTCAGAGCCAGTCCAGACCTGCTGTGGGTCCTCAGAGGTTTCCTGTGAGTAGCAGCTGCTCCTCCACCTTCCATTTGCTTCACTTTCTTTCACTCGCCACACGGTCGATGTCCCTTTATGTTAGTGGAAATATCATTACTTCAATTAGACCGTCTGCACTGACCAAATACTGTTAAAGCAAATCCGTAAACAGCGATACGAGCCTGGGTGTACGACTGGAAACGCATGATAGGAGCTCCAGGCTGAAGACTTTTGGAGGCAGGGCTCTGCTGTGACGGGAATTACTTAACAGCTCTTCATGGATGGTCTGGAGCTCAGACAAGCCAGCTTGGCACATAATGGTATTGTGAATATGGGATATACTCCTGGTAAAAATTCAGTCTCTGCACTAGCTCTCAATGATATCTGAGCTAGTGAAACATGGTGGTGGACTGAGGCTCCCCCCTCCCCCTCCTACATCTTATATTCTTACATTTGGCATACAAATGTATCTGAGGTTAGTGATTTTTCTGGAAGAAAGGGTCTCCCATTTGAGTCACAAAGAAGCCCTTCCAAATGGCGACAGAAATATCTTTCAAGTCATAATTGCATTGAAGAAGCCTGCTTGCCATAAAGTGAGCCGAAGTGCCCTAAGTCTCACCATCCTTTTAGATAATGATCCCAGGCATCAGGTGGTGCTGCTGCTGACTGACATATTTCTGGAAATTGCATTTTATATGGATTTATGCAAATTAGCAATCAGAAAATGACTACATCCAATTGCCTTCATGTGGATGTACAAATGAGCCTGGCTGTTTCCCTGGAGACTCTCTTAATGAAAAGCTGTATTTTTATTTACCTCTTTCTCAACCTTCTGTGTCAGAATGATGCTGCTACTGTTCCCATATGTCTAACATCATTTTAGATGTTGACAGCAGGCTTGCTAAAAAACCCCCAGTTTGGGCTCTTATCAGAAAGCAGAGGATGTATTGGGAAGAGAATTCAGACAAGTTGGGAGATAAACAGCATGATGTTGGATTCCCTAGCTGTCAATCACATTTAGGCTACTGTTGCCAAGGACATGATTTGAAATGCAGGTGACACACCAGCAGGCAACTCTCCATTTATCAGTGGACATGTGATTACGCGTAATTATCATACATTATCATCCCATCAAATTTAATTTTTTAAAGGCTGGACTAATGGGGGGTCATAGCCTCCAGTATTAATGCATTAAATTTTTGGAGGTGGAGACAGGTTTTGAAATATTAATCTTAACACCAATTAAAGCCCTTCTTAGGAATATTTGTTTCTACACATCTTTAAGCCTCTAAACTCCAACTTATAATGATTTTTTTTTTTTAATTATTCAATAAAATGATTAATTTATTTTAAAAATCAACATATGGAGGAAAAAAATAAATGCTTGAAAGAACATTTTGTAAAAAATAAAATTAGATGCTGTTTATTTGATAGTTATTTGCTTAGTTTTGAAAACATTTCTACAGTCTGGGAATCCTTATTCTACGTTGTAATCTGCTGGATAGGGAAGCTTGGCTTACTTCCATCAAGAACAGTCGTCTCTTGGTGATGCCTACTGATGCTGATGGCTGTTAAGGAGTTGCTAATGAGGTGTGTGAAAAAGAATTAATGTCACAACAGTGTCTGTGCCCAGCCAGAAAACAAAGCTAGCCAGTTCGTCTTCTTGCTACCCTGCTGTTTATTAGTTATGGTTTGAAATACAGTCAGCATCTACAAAAGTTAACAGGACTTTTGTGCAACACTTCTAATAACAATGTTAGAACTGTGAACTGTAGAGACTGTTTGTGAAATTTTAAAAGGACAGTTGAAACTTTTTTCTATTGCGAGGTTCTGTGGAGTTTTGGAATCAGTATCCTACACATAGTAGGTAATCATTGGGATCAAACTGGTATCAGTTGTACTTTTAATTTCTCCCATCTTAATCAACCCTGCTTTCAAAAATGCCATCATATCCCCTATAATTGCCATTTATAGGTGGCATGTGACATGAGTCACATGTCTCATTACCCCCTGCCACCAGTTTTAAGATGCACCTAAGTCCGAAAGCCTTTTGAGTTTTAGAGTTTATCACCAAAGGTGCAAAAAGCTGCTCAGCACTTATAATGATAGTTCGATTGCTGTACTGCCAGGAAAGGCTTTTTCTTTGCTTACTGAAAAAATTATATCACATTTTCGGCATACCAAAATGCAAATGAATGCAGATATATTTTTTCTTTTTAATTGACACTCTTTTGTTGTTTTCATATCAACAACCTTTTTGGTTGAATAAAAATTATTTTAAATCTAAATCTGCCAGGACTAGGACTCACTTAGACATTAACTGTAGTGTCACATTTATGAACCCTTTATTCTGTCTGTGTGAGCACAAAAAAAGTGTCAATTTCAAAGCCTTTTTGACATCACCGGAGCTTGAGATGAGCACAGACCTTCAATATAGGGATAGGATTAGTTTACAGTTCTTACAAATTTATTGTAAATATGCAGTTTCTCTGTTTGGGAAAACAAAAAAATGAAGATCCATCCATCCTGTCCATCTGTTGTCTTGTTTTCTCCAATTTTTATTTCATCTGAATTGTTAGTTCATTGCAGGACTTGTTGTACCAACTTAAAGTGATTTGCTACATTCTGCTGCAAATATTTGATTATATGATTGTACCATTTCTTTTTTTTAACAGACTATTGGCCCAAAAATGGATCGGAATTAAAATGAATAGAAATTAAATGCAAGACAAATCTTTCAGATGATAACATACAATTAAATTACATATGACATTTGAGCATTTTTGCATTAACATTTTATAGCCATAATTCATTGAAATTCTTGGCTATAACAAGAAACAAACCAATAATCAAAAGTTAAAGTCAGTGGCTATGTAAAATGTAGTTTACAGATACAAAATTGAAGTAGAAAGGGGAAAAATACCAATGCATATGTATTTCCATAGAATTCAAATATTTCAAAAATCAATTAACTTTATTGTTCACTCTAAGAAATCAATCTAAATTCTCTTAAAAAATCATCTTATTAAAATCAGGTGTTCATTATGAGTTGGGTGCTTTAACATTTGGCCTCCTCTAATATATTTGCCTATATTATACCTTTTTAGCTTGGAGCTTCACCAGCTTCACTCAAATATTGAGCTTTCCAGACACTGTTTTATCAAGGATTAGAAGTGAGAGGATGAGCTGTGGTATTTGAGAGGTATTATATGGACACCGGAGTCCTCATTGTGCAAACCTGTCTGTCTGACCTTTTAGAATAGTATGATTGTGCCCCCATTGTGATCCCCTGTCTTCATAAGCCCCTTTGATTAACTTTATGTTAAGCAAGTTTTGGGGACTCTGGCCTTGCTTTTTAACACCTCTTCTCTCTAAATACCTCCATAGAGAAGTGGAATAAAGATGGATTAGGCCTTGATAGCATCTTAAGTAATTTACAATAGGCTCAGAGGAGGCAAGCAGCCCATTTGTGGAAGTGTCACGTGTTGAATAGGAGGTTAATTTTTCAACAGAGATGGATGTTTAAAGAATAAAGGAGACAGTTATGAGGGGGGATTCAAATTCCAAGGAGGGATTAAATAGTTGTTATCTGGTTTTCTTGGTTAAATTGATTGGGCTTAGAGTAGAAAGCTGTCAACCAGACGAAGTGGTTGAAACAAAGATGAGGCCACCTATTCCCACCGAAACACCCTTTCCTTATTAGACATTGGCTCTTCATTTATATCAATAAAGCCCCAAGAAACATTAATGCAGGTTTGCTCAGGAATTCATGCTGAAGGGTTCCTTTGGTATTTGCATGCATATTGATGTTTACATCTGTTTAAAGACCCCAGCACTTCAATTACTCACACTCTCCCTGCCCAGTCTAATTCTCCACAAATTCCCTTTATTAGTTAGAGTTGTTTTTCCATTATTGAGTTTCCAGATTGGTGAAATGATTTATGAGTTTTGTGGGATTTTCTTTCTAGGGCCTGGGAGACTTCCAGCAGCACATGCCGGGTAATTTTGGTCCACCCCAGCGACTGCCTCATCACATGGAGCCCTTAAGGAACCAGCCACCTCAGGGCCCTCAGGACAGGGAGCCTCTCTTTATAGGAGGTTAGTCTCAACGTCTAGCCTTGATGAGTGTTGGGAAGCTTTCGGAGCATATTGAGCTCTCTTCATCACCTCTAGCACTATACCTAGAGGGTATGCTGCCAGCTCTCTGGTGCTGCTGTATTAGCAGATCTCATGTTAAATGCATGTATGTATATACATGTGAATGAACCTTGGAAATGGCTTTAAACATACATATTTATGATTTTTCATACCCATCGTTAATGTAAAATTGATAACCTATGTTCTTGTTTCCCCCTTCACCCTGATAGAGTTGTCTGATGTTGTTTTTCATGCTGCAAAGAAATCTGAAATTTGTTCTTTGGGAGAAAACAAACTAAACTGAGCTGTTGTTGTTTTGTCTTCCCTGTGTGTCCACAGAGTGTGGAGATTCATCACGGTTTCCAGGTCAGCACATGTTTGATCACACGGGGCCTGGCTCTTTGATGAACAGCGGCAACAACCTCCACCACCACCAGCAGCAGCTGCCCGGCCAGGCCCACATGGGCTTCGGCCCTCCCGGAGGTCCCTTCAACCAGCCAGGCCAGGGCCCGTTAGGACTGTTCCAGAGAGAACCCCCGAGACCCAACCTCCCTCCCCACCAAGGCCACCAGGGTATGGCGAACCTGAATCAACAAGGTGGTCCCCCAAACCAGCCCCGGCCTTTCATGAGCCCTCGGCAGCCATTCGGCCAGCAGAGCAACATGTTTCCCCCTCCACCAGTTCAGTTTGGGATGCAGGTACAACGAAGAGTAAGTGATAGACATTTCTTTATCTTGTTTATGCTCTGATTCTGCTTGAAATTTCTATTAAGCGTTATGAGTTGTTTTTATGTTCCCATAAACTTGAAGTTATTATCAAAACAGTCTCACTTAGCAAGAGCCAATGCATTTTGTCAAGAGAAATAGACTAGAGCTCCCCCTAGTGAGGGAATCCTTATCGTATCATATTTGAAATCCAACAACAAATAAGATAAGCAACAATTAAAGTTAAGTTTACATCAATCACCAATAAGTAGCATATAAAATAGACACTTGCAGAATGAAATGACAAGTTGGATAATAAGTAGGCTATTAAATATACAAAGGTAAGATTTTAGCCTAATCTTCCAGAGAAGTTTATGTTTTTGATGGTGGATACAAATAAATAGGTCAGTAATATATGACTGGCCTTGCTGAGAGGACCTTCATATATATCCTCAAGTTTGAGTTTTAAGTCAAGTTTATTTGTCTAGCACGTTTCAGTAACAATTCAGTTCAAAGTGCTATGCACAATAAAAGCATGACAGAGTAGCCCATTATGAAACAAGCAATAAATATTACATTTTGCCAATTGCCATAATCAAAATCGTCAAGCAAAGATATATGAAATGTATTGATCAATGTTCCAGTTATTAATTAAAGGCAAAAAGTTTCCATATGACTCTATAAAGGTGTCTTTGCTTACTGTCAAGGATTCTGATCGTGACTCTGTAGGATTTTATTGGTGTCATTTCTAAAGATGAATTTCTGAAAAACCAAAGAAAAGGGAAATGATTGTAGAAAAAAGTCTCCACTTTGCCCTCCAGGTTTTATCCATGAGAGCTGTTAAGATTGTAGATTACACAGATAACTTTGTAATATGATTTACAGCTTCTAACAGATACAGTCTATACTAAATCTTTATAGTTTTATTGGAGATTGAGAATATTTCTGAAAATGATAAACTCCTTTTTTATTCAGTCAGATTAATCTTTTACTTTTATTTAGTGATTTGAGTCTCTCACTATAAAGCAGAAGTCCAAACTAAACAGCGTAGTAAATATGTGCAGCAAACCTACAGGGCTAAGTCTCGTAGAGCTTCCCCATCTCTACAGGACTAGAGTTGCAAGAAAAGCTAAACATATTCTTGTTGACCAAAGATTTATTATCAGTTATTTTCAAATCCATGTTAATAAAGTGTAATACAAACTGGCAAAAATGTTCTTTTGTCCCTTTTAGGGATAACCTTATTCATAATTTTAACATTCTAATTTTAATAGAGTCTCAAAATAGACTCTCTATTTTGAGAGTATTTTGACACTCTCAAAATAGAGAGTGTCATAGTCTATGTTTGTATTCTAGTTCTATCATGCATGTTGTTGTTTTTGTATTTATGTCAATCATATTTGGACTTTTCTGGCTCCAAATCAAATGGTCCCTTTGGTTATGATAGCATTAATTTTGATCTTTTCTGTTTGTAATCAGCTGGTCAGTAGTTGAAAAATCGATCAAAACAAAGTACTCCAATCATTTAGCAGTGTGTCCTTTAAAATGAATATGGATAATCTTGTAATTACTTTCTCTTCTATACACACACAAATAAGTTAGACTTCAGCATAAAACCTGAATAGAGAATTAAGAGCCTCAAAGTTGGTATCTGAGTTGGTGGACCAAAAATACAAAATTTCAGTTTGCCAGCTTTGCAAACAGAATTTTTCATCCATTAGGTTATTTCACTTAGATAGAAGAGAAGTGGTTATATGGAATCGGAAGACTTCAGAGAGAGGTACAAGTAGGTGCCAAGGGCATCAAAAGGCAAAAAAATATTTTACTCCCTGATCATGTTTCCTGGGAAGCAGAGCATGTACAGAAAACTTTAAAGGCCCCATAACAGAGCCTTGAGGTATTCCATGCGAAAGAGATGATATTAGTTGAACACATTTTCACAAGTTTGCAGTCGATTACTGAGTAAATATTTTATAGAAAAATAATTCAAGATGATTTAAAATATTTGTTTTAATGTGAATTCTGCTACCGTTGCAGGGCTTGATGCACACACACCCTGTCTCCCAGCTGCCACATCATGATCCTTTATCTCCCCATCCCATACATCAGCAGCAGCAGCACCACCACCATAGGCAAGAGATGCCCCATCAACAGCACCAACAGATAAATCTCAATGAGCCTCGCTCCATGACACATCATGGTCAAAATCCTTTCCATCAGCAGCAGGGGCATGGTGGCCCCAGGCACATGAATCCCCGTTCTCAGAACCCCCCACAGAGGAACATGTCAAACAGGCAGAGAATGGTAAGAGATCAACAGAGAAGGTCATTATTGGCCAAAGTGAAATCAGAGTGTTCTGTCTTGCCATAGTGTCGTAAAATTAGTCATTAGTACTTTTTCATTGTATTTATTTTTTCAGTGGGAACCCCTCAATTTCATTTGAGATCAAAATTATGCAAGTAGATAAAAAGTAATTAAAGACCTGAATTAAATCTCTTTGTGTCTTCAGAACACGCCCATCTCCAAGCAAATGCAGCACCGCAACAGCAACCTACGGGAGCTCCCTGTAGCACCTGCTAACACAAACATGAACAGTTCCTCCCCCGCTGCCAGCATCAATCCTGTTGCCAGGACAACGCCGGGAACGCGTCCGGGGCAGAACACTCAGCCGGCGTATGGCGGTGGCAGAGGAAGAGGCCAAGCTGCGAAGACTGAACCACAGGCTGGGGAAGCAGGCAGGGTGGTGACTCAACAACAGGAAACTCCAAACACACCGTCCAGCTCAATACCACAGGTCAGTGATCTAGGATCAGACCCAATTGCAAGAAAAAAGCAACAAAAATATTGCTGTCCAGATAATTGAGAAATGCTTTTCCCCTGTTAAGCTTCTTTAAAATGGGACGCTGTATATTAACTCAGAAAATACTGTGCTTTGCTGCAGTAGAGACGTTCAGTACCTTAAATTTTAGATTTATTTAAAAATATGGCTCAATCTGGCCAATACTGTTAGTAATCCTAGTGAATACCAGCAGTCCACTGTAATCCATTCCACATTGTCTAAATGTTATATATTTCAATCTAGAGCTAGTCTAAGTTTGGTCATTTGACCTGAAAAAGGGAAATTCTGCTGATTCAGAAGTTAGCTCCAGCATTTAATTTTTTTCTAAGTAGCGGAAGTCGAGGTAAATGTTTTGTACAGTGGATTTCTGATATTGGTGGGGGTTTGGGACCACAAATAGTTCAAATGTTTGAATATTTGAAACCATCTCTATGAAAGCTTCTATTTTAACATTTCAACACCAAATATACTCAATATGCATAAACTGTTCATGTTAATGCGTATTAATAAATGGTACTCCTGGATTGGCTGCTTTGTAAACTACATCCAATATAATGTCAAGTAGCATTGTCTCTATATATTTCAGTTTCCCAATATGCACTTTTATTTTAGAATATTTCAGATTTCCATGAGTAATTTGGAATTGCGTTCCACAGACAAATCTGCAAATAGATAGAGCTTCATTGTTCTCCAATTATGTAAAATCTCTTTGGAGTAAAATAAATTAGCCATGCCTTAAAAGATACAACTTAACATAATGTTGGGAAAAAACTTTAATTTGTTTTCAAGTGCGATAAATATAGATGCTTCAACCCCACTAAATAACAATGGCATATAATTGTGATTTTAATATTGACTACAATTATTATGATTTTTTATTCTTTGAGCAGCCCTTTTTACTGTTAAATCACTTTTTGCAACATGCTTTTTATGGTGTAGGACCCTGACGAAGATGAGGAGACGCGGCAGTACCGTCTGAAGATCGAGGAGCAGAAGCGTCTGAGAGAGGAGATCCTGAAGAGGAAGGAGCTGCGGCGGCAGATGCAGGCTGGTGTCAGGAAGAAGGAGCTGCTGGAGAGACTTAACGCTCAGACAAACACACAAAACCAGGACTTTACTCCTACACAGACTCAACCTTCATTACCAAATCAGCAAAAGCAACACCCTGTACCACAGCAGCAGCAAGAACAAAACCTGCAACAACTACAGGCTCACCAGCAGCAGAGGCCGGTTCCTCAGAGACCTCAACAGTCAGTAAATCACACATTAAGTAATCCTAATCAGGACAGTGCCATGCCTCCTAGCATTCCTGCCCTGATCCCTGCCCCACGCCCCAACGTCAAGTCACGCCTACAGATGGTAAAAGGGAGCCCACAGGAGCAGCAGACCCCCGGCTCAGGTCCTGAGCAGCAGTGGAAGCAGCCCCAACAGAACCAGCAGCAACAGCAGCAGCAACAGCAGCAGCAGCAGCCACTTCTGCTGCAACAAAGAAGAAACAGCTCTGTGCAGAGTGCAAACAAACCGGGCGCTCAAGTTCCTCAAAAGAACACCCCTCTTTCAGTGAGGCAAGGCCCAGCTCAGACTCTAGGACCTAAACCTGGGGCGAAAAGAACTGTGATGCAGCGAGTGAAAAATTCAGGTGTGGAAGCCCAGCAGGTGCCACAGAAAGTCAGAGTCGTCAAACTTTCAGGACCGGTGAGCTCAGGATTTCATTTTTATTTGACACCTTCTTTTGTGTCTGACATTTATTTGATCCTTTGCTGTAGATTTTTACCCACAAGGGAAACTGCATAACTGGGGAAGGAAATGCCATTGATTCCTTCTCACTGTCTATTTTGTTATGTAGTTGATATCTAACCTATGAGAGTGACATGGTGATGTCTGTGTCATTTTGGTAAAATTGGATCTGTTAACAGTATCTTCTATTAAGCATTAGGAGCTGGTATTTAAGCCTCGATGTCTTTACACACTTTTTAGCTCTTGGAACTCAGAAAGTCTGGTGGCATTAATAAAAAAAGATCAGTTTGACATTTATCTGTAGAGTTGGAGATTCCTCGGCTCTGCTTTTAAAGGTTGATGTCCTCTTTTCAAGACGGATGGGCAAAATAAGAATAACAAGATATTCAGGAATGCCATTTCATACTCTCTTGATGCACTGGAATTCAAAACTATTGATATCCATTGAACTTTTTAAACATTTTGATTATGTTACAATCCCATGCTTAAGAGTTTTTCATTGAAATATTTTTTTGATTGAACAACATTGTCAATATTTGCAAAGTGACACTGGGTGTGTTAAATGGTGTTCAACACATCTGAGTAATTACTTTGTAGGACGACCTTTTGGGTCGATTACAGCTTTAGGCATATCTTTACAGTGTTGCTCATCTGCAGACTGAAATTCTAGCTCATTCTTCTGTGTAAAATATCTCAAACATACTGCCTAATGAATGTAATTGTTTTTTTGACACGATAGTCTGGTAATCTCTGTTCAATTGGGGACCAAAATAGCAACTTTTGTTACATTTTCAGTTGGTGCGGTTTGCTTTCACATTGCACTGTCAAAAGAACCAAACCTTTTGAAAAAAAATTCACCCCCTCACCTGTGGTGGTGCTGCACCAAGATCCACAACACGAAAACCTCTAAAGAAGACATATAGGACAACATCCTTATTCACAAAATGTAAATAAAAATGGAGTTGGGTCATATTTTAGCGGTTGTAGGATTTCTCTTTTGTCTTTGGCAAAAGACCACGACCCATTTCTCCCGCTAGCTCTAGACATATGCGTTTGTTTAGGTTGTATTCACCCAGAATGCCATGTTCTAGTCTGATTCTTACTTATGGAGCGGTCTCCGGTTCACTTGCATCTGCATGTGGTTTCAAAACGCACTTCAATGGAACCGAACCTGGGTTTAATTACGCATTCACATTGGACTTTCTGGACAATCGAACCAGAGTTTGATTAAAGCGGACTAAAAAAAGCTGGTGTGAACACACTTATAAAATTCTCCCAGAGATTCCAGCTCTGTGCTTTGACTTGACCATTCTTGTGTTCACACACACACCAGGATACCAGGATTAATCTCCATCTAGCTTTTAATCAGTTTTCTCTGTATCTGCAGAAAAAAAGATCACCATAGCATAATGCAGCTTCTACCTTGCTTTACCATAAAGATGATGAGTTCAGGATGTGCAATTACAGTTTTCAGCCATTCATAGACTATTTGTGGGACAAAAGGTTGAGTTTTGGTCTGATTAGACAGAATAATCTTCTTCCGCGATTTTAGTTTACTGTGTTGCAAACTGTAAACAGGAAATCTTATGAATTTCTTCAACTTTCAACCATGGCTTGTTGTTCTAACCATCTAACATAGATTTTATTTTTAAATAAAGGCTATGTTAGTGTAGTGCACTATTATTAGTTGTCCTGATGATGTATTTTTGCACATAGTTTGATGGACATTTTGGCCGTACCTTTTCCATTCTTGGACAATGGGGTTGAACTGAGCTCTGTCCAAAGTTTTTGGTTATTGATTTATAATCTAATGCTGCTTTAGATTTATAAACAACCTTATCCCTGACTTATATGCCGTGTTCTGTAGTCTTCATGATGCAGTTCATTCATCAGTGCTTTCTAACAAGCCTCTGAGGCCTTCAGAAAACAGCAGGGTTTACACTGAGAGAAATTATAGATGGAATCTTATGGAGGCCTGTCAAAGTAAAGCATATTAAACATGTGCAGGCCACACTTTCTTGATTTTTATTTGTTAAATCTTTAAAACACATAATTTTCTTTCTGCTTCACAATTATTCAAATTTTCTATTGAGATATGGTATAAAATCTCAATAAAATACATTGAAATGTGTAGTTGTAAGATGACAAAAAAACCTTGAAGGTTTATGTTAAGTTACTGCTTTGTTCTAATTGCACACTAATCTTTTTTTTTTGTTTGTTATTTTTGAACAAAGACAAAGGGGATGCATGTTGAGCATTAATACTCATCATTGAAGAGACATGTCAGTGGGGTGTGATACTATTTGAAATAATCTGCTTTCAGCCCCTCATCCCTTAGGATGAAGCAGCTGCGGTAAAATTGCAGACTGGCTGCAGATGAAGTTCACAGGGTGTCACTGTGTTAATGGACATACTAAATCAGGAAATCAGATGCAGAGTCATCTGATTTCCTGAACCTTACAGGGGGAAAAAAGTGTAGGAGGATCTGAAGTGGAGGAAAAGTGGTTGAAAACGAAAAGCCTCATAAGTTGCAGAGCGAAGAAGATTCCCTCCTGTATTGTTCTGCTGTCATCAACGAGAGCTTGACAATGTTATCTCGTCTTATTCCCCTTCCCTCTTCCTCTCTGTCATCCCTCAGTTGCTTTTGATATCAACCCATCTCTCAGGTGTGAGGCAACAATAGATGCCAATCCAAGACCCTTGTAATTAATCTTTCTTGGTTGAAGGTGTACGGGGGGATAACATAATACCTGTGTAAGAAAGTTGCCACTTTTGAGGATTTTGGATTTGTATAGCTTAGGCACAGAGATAAGAGGCAAATTATATTTTCATCAGAGGTAATACAAAAGCAGTGCAAAACACAAAAGCTCAGGAAAATGGTTGTGTGTGAAGCGGGGGGAGGGATGGGATACACATCGAGCTGCTGTCGCTTCAGTGTAATACAGCTTAGCATTTGATGGGCGCAATCAGGAGCTGTGATTTCTATAGAAGGGATTAATCCATTTACTCTGCGCTGGGGACAGGTCAGAGATAGCGGCTCTTTTCTTCCCATGTATTGATCTGTCACATCTTTCTGCAGAGTCGGAGAAGGGACGACCTTCAATTCCTCGCCGCATGTCAACAGCGGAGCTGTGACTTTATTTGATAATGAGACCATCACCTTGTTGGGTTGATCTTTATTCTCTGCAGAGTGGCTGATAGAAATCCAGTTCCAGTGATTGCAGATATTTAGTTTCTTTTGTGAAGCTCCTTTTGCAACCCTTGGTCAATTATATACAGTTTCTCGCAGAAGTGTTAATACCCCTTGAACTTTTCAACATTCTTCAATGTATTTTATTGGGATTTTATGTGACAGACAAACACAAATAGTGCAATAGTGGAATGGAAATAAAAATATATGTTTATTTTTTATATGCAGGTTAGAATATTAGGGACATGGCAAATGTTTGGAAAAGCTGCTCTGGTCAGATTAGACCAAAATAAATCTTTTTAGTCTAAACGCTGTATTCATTCCCATAGTGGAACATGGTGTTGGTTGCATAGTCCTTTGAACATGTTTTCCCCCCTGATAAAAAAGTACTAAAATTATAGTCTCCCTACTATTGCAAACCTGGCAACTTTTTGCTATATTTTGCAAAAAAAGTAATAAATATCAGCCAAAATTGGAATCAGCAGGTCAGGTTTTTTAGAGATCGGTGTTCGGACAGAAAATTCCAATTGGTGAACCCCTACCTACTTCTAAGAACAATAATCACTAGAACAATCAATGTAAAAGTATTTAGCAGTTGCTGAAGGAGTACTAGAACATGCTTCGACTGTTTACATTTTTGACAGAATATTTCTAAGGAAAAAAACATGTTAAAATTGTCTTTATTGATCTTCTATATACTGTATTTATATAACTCCCTTTCTGTTTCTATCTTTTAATCTTTATCTTTCTATCATGTATGTATTTCATTACAAATCTCTCAGTCTCAAAGCTGTCAGAGTATTTCCTAAATACAATACTAAATTATTTGACAATTATTTCAGTAATCAATTCATCACAATTAATCAGATGAATCGTTTCAACACTCATTTTGATTGGTTAATAAAACTAGCATTACAGTTACTACATGCTGTGCTTCTTTGAGATAGCACAGAATTATCCTGCTCTTGGATAAGGGGAGAACAAATGCTGCTGTGTAAAATGTTGGCCAAATACTTCATGTTGGGGCTACACACAAATAAAGACAAGCAGAATTTGGATAGTGACTCAGTGTTTTTTCCCCATTGTTCCAATCCAGAGTGGAAAGGGGCCCGAGGCAACCAGCAGCCCAGCGCAGCAGCAAGACACCTGGCAAGCACCTCCACTCAACCAGAGCATCCAGAGGAAGGTGACCATGATGGGACAGCAGCAAGCGGGACCAGGTGGAACACCGCAGGCTAGCCGCGGGGGCTCGGGAGACGCACAGCAAAGCAGGGTGTGACATGAAAGAGATCTCTCTCTATCTCTGCCTCTTTTGTTTTAGGACACTAAGAATCTTTTTACCTGTAATGTATTTACCAGTGTAAACTGGTGTTTCATGGCAACTCCCAGCCAAAATGTCTCCTGTAAAACGTGATTATGCCGGCGCTGGGTAGATGTAGCAATCATGCAAGTGGGACAGATCGGTGTGCCAGATTCAGGAGTATTGACAGGCTGAAAGCAGCAGAACAAGCAGGGATCCTCCATCTCCCCTGGCCGCTCCGCGCACATGTCACCACCAGGCTCTTGTCACTGGTTCCAGACTCTCAGATGCTGACAGTGTAAGGCAGCCACCACTACGCCTGCATGGCTGCTCTGCCTTTATGCTCCCTCAACCCCCAGATACACACACACTCATAACCATATTTCCTCCACCACCTCCTCTTTCTGCACCAGGGGAAACATACCTCTCTCTCACACAAGATCATATGAAGATATGTCATGCAGCCTGGCATCATCTTCTGACGTTTATGTTCTGTGTAGAAATATGATGAGTCAATCACGTTAAAAGTCTGAAAGGCACAAGAGGAAAAATGTGACGTTTTTTAAACGTATCTTTGCGCAAAGAAACATTGCATCTTCAACAGAAGCAGAGTTTAGATTTTTTTTTCGAGCCTCGTTTTATTTATTTTTGCTCACTGCTTGGTTTAGGTTGTCGTATCGGGTCGAGGTAGAGGGACCGCTCCGATGGGACGGGGTCACCCACTACCCACTAGGCAGAGCCAGAGAGGAGCAGAGAAAGAGCACAGCACTGTGTGCATCGAGGGCCTCTCCACATCTACCACTGAGTTTCAGCTCAAGAACCTCCTGATGTCCATCGGCCCTATAGAGGTAGGACACAACACATCTTTAGAAAGGTTCAAGTTTAAAATACATTTTTGCAAACTTTTACTGATTTAGTTTTAGCCACAAACATCAATCTCATTTATGTGTGTTTTTTTTTTGATGGAACAACCCCTTCTAATAAAAGAGTGGCTAGAAGAGAGCAATTTTTGAAGTAAAAGCAATCATGTCAAAGTAGGCAAATCCTTTGGTGTACAGCTAAATTTCAGTGTGTAAAACAAACACTTCAATGTTTGATGCAACCCCACAGCATGATGCTGTGGGGTTGCTTTTCTTTTTTCAAAAACAGGGAAACTGTTCAAAACTGATTGAAAGATGGATGCACCTTGTATTGTGTTGATGATCTGGCAAAGAAGAGATCTGTAGAGCCCTTTCTAGGTGTTGAAGTGCTCTTATTCATTATATGCTTATATATAAGGACATCTATTTTACATAGAGAAATTGTGATGAAACTCAAGATCACAATTTTACTGTTGGAAAAAGAAATGTTGACATATTTTTGCCATGTTGCCCTCCCCCTTCCAGTTAGTATTTACCAAATATGGATCTTGATTTGGGACAAATTCTCCATTTAGACACCTTGAACCGTCCGTAGTTTTTATGCCAGGCCACTATTTGGCTCTGTGATTGTAGCATGTCGTCAAAACATAGGTCTTAACTTTAGAAAACAGTAACCCGTCTGCAGTGAACCAAGTTTTTGTGTTATTCATATGTATTTTTTGTCAGAAGTTGTACTAAGCTGAACAGGTTACGTGGCACAATACAGTATAATGCTATCACCCATTGTTTTTATTCGCCCGTGCTGGCATAGACGAACCCTACAACCATGTGTTCTGGGCATGTGCTCTTTCACAGTGCTTTGCACCTCTGCAGGAGTTGTCCCTCAAAACTTCTACTCTGAAACCTGGTTTCAAAAAATGATCGCATCAGAGACTCGAATCGATCACTGGGAATGTGTAACACAACGGCTGGATCGCAACAGAAATGTTAGTTTCACTAAAGAGCAGCTTTGGGGCTTCGGTAGCAAGATTAGAAACTGATGTTTACAGAAATACTTTGTCTAATTTGACTGAGCTTGAGTTACTTTTCGAAAAAGAAAGGGAAAAAAGTTCAGTTCCTCAGACACATCGAATACAAATTTATGTCACACTTTTTAGATTTCTAATCCTTTAATTTCACTTTAATTTTACTATTTTGCTCTGCTATGTTTCGTCTGTCACCAGTAAAAACATGGATGCTTGGTGAAAAAATATGAAAGAGTTCAAAGAGTATGAAATTCATCTCTCCACCAGTGTAGAAATGCGTTGAAATGTGATCTCTTGGCGCCCTCTGTTGGGTTGATTTTGTAGTTAATGAATAAATTACCCCAGTTGGCCCCACCACCCCCATGTTCTCTTGTGTATTGGATGAGTATCTCTCTCTATTCAGTTCGTTCCTTCTCTGTCTCCTACAGATGTTCAAAATGATGCCGCAACAGAGAAAAGCTATTGCCAAATTTTCCAATCCCCAGCATGCTGCGAGTTTCCAAATGAGCTTCCATAGGTAATCAATACTCACCTTCCTTTCATCTTTGTTTACATAATTAAATGATTAGTAGTCCTGATAGAGCCTGTGATGATTTCACGTACGGTGTCTCTCAGCAGTCTGTGGTACAAACAATATTATCACCATTGCTACACAGGCACATGATTGATTTGTCCCACATTGATGTGTCGCTGACTGATGGCTGAGGAGTTCAGCAGATCCACCAAAGGGTCTCTTTCTCCTGCTGTGGTGGGAGTCTCTCGTGCAACGCTCTGCTCCACATGGGTACAGGATTATTTCTTCAACGCACTCATCGTCTCGCCACAGATTTCATCATTCGTCTCCCTCCAGTTTGGACAAGTGAACACAAAGACAGTAGCTGTGTGCATGCATGTGTTTGATTCTGCCTGCCAAGTGGCTGTAGTTTTAAAATAGCATTGAAGAGACTAAACAGTGAATCATCCCTTGATGTTTGAACTTTCTTTTTTTCCCCCCTATCTCAAAAGGACATGGTAAAATCTATCATGGGATAATTAATGGTTGCTACCCTCTTCATTGAGTTATCTATAATAAACTTAAAAAGTCACTTGATTATTATTCAGCTTTAGACACCTCATAGTATGTTTATTTTATACTTCGGTTTCATGCAGGGAGAAGTTTGTGGTGTCATTTTTACTCCCTCGCTGTAGATGGCAGTATTTTATCTCTTTCATTGCATTGTTGGTTTCAGCCTAAGCTTATCCTCAGGTTGGTTTTGTGGCCAATGGCGCCATCTAGTTGGGATGTTTCATGCAGGGACAAAAGGGACCTGGATGCTGATTGGATGTTTACTGTAGCAGCAGCTGAAGTCAGAGATCCTTAGATGGTTTAGTTTTCAGAATGCCAAGCACTCTGTGGAGTTTGTAAATAGTGTTTAGCCTTTCTGGTTCTCCTCAGAGTCCTCTGGATTTAAAGGTTAAAGAATTTCTGTTTCTTTTTGTTCTGAATGTAATTCAGTCTTTTAGCTGTTGACTGTAAGGCATTGGAGATAAATGTTTTCTTTTGACATGTGGTTTGTTTGTCAGATTATGTACTTGTCAAAAGTTCAGAGCTGTACCAAAAATAGAAAGTTTATTATTATCAAAGTGACTTGATTTCTTATGGTTGGCAAGTCCTATATTTAGAATAATTTTTAAAATTGCTTTGGGAGAAAAACTGCTTTCATTCATTCCTTATTCTTTTTTTAAGCCAGAGAAAGGATCTAAGATTTTGAAGTCATCTGATTGGTTGGTGCCTTGTAACTGAGCAGGGCGGTTTACTTGGATTTCAAATCATTGTCACTGCTTAACACTATTAGTTAGAAGAAAAGTCAAAGAAATTTAACTGCAAACCTTGTTCTACAAATTGAATTCACATAAACACTCATCTGAAGATGCTGAAGTAGTTCAGTTAAAAGCTATTGGGAAATTACCCATATTTCTCCATTACTTATTATGATACATATTTTTCCAAGTTTTTCTGTCTTTTTATATAGCAATATGTAAATCAGTGATAAACGGGTTTTCTGTGACATTTCAATTGACATTTAAACTCATTTCATTTCCCTTTCTTTCTCCACTACATTTTTATGTATTCCACAAAAAATATCACTGAAGTTGGTGACATTTAAATATTATTCGTAGTAAATGTTGAGGGAGCAACCATTAAACTTCTAGTGGTCGTGTATATAAGTAAACAAGACATTTTGCTCTTAATTTATCCTTTTTGACTATTTCTTTCCTTTCCTTGTGTTAGTCAAGTTGTAACAAGTTAGTTTTTTATATGTAAAAGCTGAGCTAATTTGTCCATAGAGAAATCCTTTTTACAAGTGGTGTGTTCCTATTTTAGAGTCACAACGAGAATTGAAATTTCTGTTCATGAGTGAAAAAACAACAACAAACGTTTAAAGGAAAACAACAAAAAAAATCCTAATAAAAACATGGCCAATATACCGTAAACATGCTGGTATGTGAAGCCGGTCAAACTTTAGCTCAAAGATGTGTGCTTGGTTATGTGTGATGTTCATGTGTCTGGTGCCTTTATAGTGATGTGTCTTTATATGTGTTATATTTTAATCTTTTGTACTTCACAGAGTTTGTGGGTATTTACCAACGTGTCGTACATTTATATGGAAGAGTTTACTACTTCAGGATTAAACCATTACTAAAAATATTCCTTAGGTTTAAATATTTAAGAGCTAGGGTTAAAAAAATGCGACCTCATTGTCCATTTTTGCACTGATTTTATCAGGAATATTAGACATTTTAACATTCAGATTTTACCGTGGTGACATCCTGATGTGCAGCCTCATAAAACAAAGCCTGCATAATTTTACTTTGGTATAATTAAATGAAATAAGGATGAAAGGATAAGATGAAAAATTGGAGTATTAAATATGGATGTTGGATGGTTTGATAAAACTTTCCCATGGCTGCTTATCTGGATGACACCCCAAATGAAGATCCTAATTTTGTGTCTTGAGCTACAATCTTGTTGTTTACAAGTTCTTGTTTACATCTGACCATTCTGCATGTGTCACAAACTCTTTTAGTTATATTTCCTTTCCAATTTGGGTTTAATTGAAAGAATTTACTTTTAAAGAAGCTGCACATTCATGAAGTTACTGCACTAAGATCTTAGTAACTGAGGGTATGAAGCCATATGTTACTAATTCCTTCTTGTAAACAAGAGGTTTTACATTTAAGTTATACTTTGTGTCTGAACTGACTTCAGCATGTCTCATTCTCTTTAATTTAAGTTTAGCTATTTTAGAGATTTTTTTCTTTATATGTTTCATGTTCCTGTGTTTTAAGTTGTTGGTTTTTCTTAAGGTATTAGTAAATCCTGTGGATTTGGAAAAAGTATCAGCAATGCTGCTCATAATGACAATATTATAAGGCATTATGTCTTTATAATTCCAAACACAGATTCACGTTGAATCTTTTGTACTTTACAATGAAGAATTACTTGCATACAAACTGAATAGTTGAACTTGATGCAGTAATTTTGCTTATCAACGAAATATTGCAGTGAGCTGTTTAACTAGCAGCAACTGTTTTTTATCAGACCACGTGGTTACAGTAGACTTCGTGCATTTTTTTTTTTTGGTTTATTTTTTTCCTCTGATCTTTTATTAAGAAATTCTATCAGTCTATTAATTGATAATCAGAAGGTTTATGCCAGCTTTGGTCAAAGATGTAATGTAGTTGGATGCTCAAAACCACTAATGTATTGCTGTTTGTTTTTGTACTAGGCCTCGGGATCCAGATGATCTGAAGATCTCCTGTAATCTTCATATTAATGTTCTTTTATGTTTTCTTTTCCAGATCAATCCCATCCATTAAAGACGCACTTATTGTGGCTTAAGCCTGAGAGACTATATAAATGGCCTAGCATGTAGTAAAATGTATTTTGCCTTGCTAGTTCAGCATACTCGTATTTAAAGTAGATGATTTAATAGAATTGCAAACATAAATCATTTAAAAGTGGCAACGTCTCAGTTCTGTAAAGCAAGATTTTACTATTTAAACAAAGGTTGACTTTGTAAACTTCTATGCTGTATTGGCTATTAGCATGGTTAACATCACAAAAACTGTAGCATTTGTGTGTTCCCTTGATAATTAAGTTCCCTACCTGATCTATGATTTGCTTAACAGTGCCAACATTTTCAAATCCAGTATGTTCCCTAATAATCCCAAGTTGATAGTTCTAAAGAATGAAATGGAATCTTTGCTGTCCTCTATCAAACTTTCCTGTTATCTGCTGAAAGTTATGCTCTTTTTCACTCTCGTGCCGCCTGAATGTAGCGCAGACATTTGTCAACATGCTGTAGAAAATAGTTTCCTTTTAAATATCTTCTTACGTTTCTTTCCTTCTCCTGACTTCATCTCGCTGATGCTCAACATAGTTGCTTAGTCTTTGCCTTCTTCTCTCAGTAACAACTTTAACACTGAAGAGTGTTCTTGCTATCACAAGCAGGATAGGCAGGCCTAACTGAAAATGTCCAGTTGTTTATTCTGGTCACAAACGGATTTTCCTTTGATCATTTTTATTGTTTAGTCAATACAACTGTGTGTTAGGATTATTTGTGGATTTTTTTTGTCGTCTGTGTACCGTATTTTCCGCACTATAAGGCGCACCGGATTATAAGGCGCACCTTCAATGAATGGCCTATTTTAAAACTTTTTCCATATATAAGGCGCACCGCATTATAAGGCGCGTAGAATAGACGCTACAGTAGAGGCTGGAGTTACGTTATGCATCCATTAGATGGAGCTGCGCTAAAGGGAATGTCAACAAAACAGTCAGATAGGTCAGTCAAACTTTATTAATAGATTATAAACCAGCATTCTGACAACTCCGTTCACTCCCAAAATGAATAAACAGCTGTTTTATTATTTTCCCCGAGGTAAAGTCAGTGACGTG
>CAEFZX010001045.1:0-24081 GCA_903066825.1 Alfaro cultratus | reverse complement strand
GAAATCTGTGATATATCTTCACCTTTAGGAAGGATTTTCACTCTCAGCATGTATTTGAACTTCTCTCTTTTATTTACGGGAGGCTGCGGACAATATGGGAAATAGCGCCCCTTTCACTTCCGGAGTGCAATGGTCCCATTTCCAAATAAGGTATGAGACTGACAGTGGTCTGTCTCCGCCCCTTTCTGTTTGCTGCAGTGAGGTGGACTTGAATGTATGGCTTTTTACCAGCTGCCTGCAGAACGTGACGACGTCTTGAGGAGGTAATTCAGCCACTCAGTTCCCAAACGGTGACTCTTCACTTCAGCTGGGCCACTATCAACATGTTAGTACGTTCAGTCATTATAAACATAATGGTAAAATTAAAATAATTATTTAAATCTAAATCTGACAGAGGTATGAAAAAGTTTCAGTTTAACTGCCTATTCTAACATGTTCAAACACGAAAGGAGAAAACTTATCTCAGGTGCTATTAGCAAATATTTAGACAACACAAATGTGGTTGCAGAGTCAGTAAATGCGCTACCACATATATATTTTTAATGGTTTTATTTTTAGTTGTTCACCATAATTTTCATAATGTAAGATTTACAATGCAAAAATATTCAAATATGGAAGACTAGGCTTGTAATGAGGTTCTTGTCGGTCTGACAGACAACAGCTAACCGCATTAGCATTACAAAAACCATTTCAAATTGTTCATGTGGTTGAATGGCAGGTAGTCAGCAGAAAAAAGAAACAGTGGCAAGCAACATAAAAAGATTACGAAGATGGAATTGCAGCTAGCTAACTGTAAGCGGGTTTTTAAGTGGGCAGACGCCCAGGGCGGCTTCGCCTCTTGGGCGGCACGAGCTGCCAGACTAATAAGCAGTTTTGCAGTTAGCCTATGTCTTGCTTGAAATGTAATTACTGCATGCAGGTTAGTATGTTGGGACTTTTTATAACAGTTGTGCAAATTAACTTGAGTTTCTTGAAGTGCAATTGTGTAAAATGCCTTATTTTAAAATAATTCAATGATATTTGGCAGTTGTTTATGAATTTGAGTCTTGATCAAAATGCAGTTCTACTACACACAATTACATAAATGTTTGACTAATGGCGCAATCTACTTTAACTGTATTTGTTTTAACTCCGTGGCATATGGTGTTATTGTGAATATCTCCACATAAAACATTAAGAGAATATTGTAGCAGCCTGTAGTGTCGTTGCAGCGGGTTTGAGGCTGCGCAGCAGGGAACTCTGAATGTCTGACCGTGCAAGTAGCCGAAGATGAGTACATGAGAGGATCCGCTGCAAAGACATCTGATATGGATTAGATTACAGAGCAGGAGGAAGCTGCGAGCAGGGAGGGAGAACATAAGGACTAGAGAGCAAAGTTGTTCTGTTGAGAGACAACAGATCGCAGAAAGAATCCGCTGTTGTCTTGTTTGCTCGCTTTGATTAGAATCTGCTTCTTAAAGGAGAGGACGGCCACTCAGCTAAATTTCATCAGCAGCTATCTGAACGCCCCACCGTGACGCTGCTCCGCCGTCCAGACGAGGCGTGCAAACACAACAGAGGCACGGTCCGTGTGACATAATGTGTTATTGACTGAACAGACGCCCCGGCTCCTGGGTCATCTCCATCTGCTCCCCCGCTCTATTGGCCCGTGTCACTGAGCGGTGGGGGGAGGAGGGGCGGATCGGGCTTCTGGGACTTTTGAACTCATAACTCCAGCACTGCATCACATGGCCGCAGGACATACAGTCAGCTCTGACGAAACAGTGTGTGGCTGAGCTGCGTCCACCATTAGGATGTCTAGTTTGGTGCATCTGGCTGACCAGGCTGAATTTTGTAGGCCGATTCCACCATTAAGGCCTTTACATGTGTGATATGGGGAAAGCAAAAATTATAATAATAGCAGAAGGTAGAACAATTTGGTTGCAATTTATAGATTAACAAATCTGCAGTTATTATGCCCAACATAATAAGACTTTGACTGTTTATTATTATTATTATTATTATTATTATTATTATTATTATTATTTGGAGCTATTAGAAATGTTTCTGCTGAAAACAGGAAGGGTACAAACATTGATAAAGCATTTGAAGGCCAGTATTGATCTGAAGGATTGTTTGACATTGGCCAATTTAGAATTTCGGCCAATTGTTATTATCATTCTTGACATCAAATTAACGCTAATCTGAATGACTCTGAAAGACAAGAAACATGACCTGAAATCTTCACATTTGTTATGGTTTTAATCAGGATCCGATGATAGATAGATAGATAGATAGATAGATAGATAGATAGATAGATAGATAGATAGATAGATAGATAGATAGATAGATAGATTTTCTTAAATCCATAACTTGAACCCAAATTAACAATAAATATGAAATCCAAGTATTGTGTTACGTTAATACTTGTCTTATTGTCTAGAAATTAGCACAGACTTTGACAAAATCATCTTATACCAAATTGCAGTTTTCTGCACTGCAATCAGTGCGCTGTCAACTGCACTGATCGCAGTTTTCTGGAGATTTTGATTTTAGCAGATGCCGAAGGCAGAGACAGGTCACGTCAGTCATGGAGGTAGATATTAGTGGACAGATTGGTTTCACATGTAAGTGTTGGGATGATCGCAGGTCATCCAAAATTAAGAAAATCGGGGCCGATCGATTGGTCGGCCGGTTCACTGATCCGTCTTCCCCAATTGAAAGCTAAACTTAATCAAAATTTGGCATATTACAATAATTTGCAGCATCGTTAGAATGAACATTTTGGAATAACAAACAATTCCAGAATATGATGCCAGCCAATATCAAACGATTCCTGACTACAGTTATGTGCGGCGGCTGAAAAATGCAAAAGCAAAAAAGGAAAGACTAAAGTGCAGAGTAAATAAATTAAAGGAAGAATTGATACAATGTATATAAAAATGAGAGAATTTAAAACAAAAAGCAGAGACCAATTAAATGGAATGAATTCACAATATATTTTTAGAAAATAAAAAAAAAACGTGATATAAAAGAGTTCACTCTTTTTGTTTACGATTTGAACAATTGAGATTTGATCAAACACTCATAATACCAACCAACCAACTACATGAAGTAACTACAAATCCCTGTATGGTCAATGCATGAAAAATACTGATATGAATGAGTGGTTGAATATAGAGCCTCACACAAGGTAAATGTTTTGGGGTGCAAATTAATTCCTATTGCATTCCTATTCAGAAACCAACAGCATTTAGCTAGTTTTAAAACGAGCCCTTCGGAGTGTAGATTAAGCTGCTGCTTTTCACTTTCAGCAAAGTCGTAAAAGTGTATAAGGTTACTGTAACATACTTCTTGTGTTCATTTGTAGCAGATAGGCTAAAGATCTCAAAAATCTTTTTTTTTTATTGATAAAGCTAATATTTAAATACTGAAGTAGCATCACGTGCTACTTCTACTGTCCAGTACAAAACACAAGATGGTGACTTCTTCCTTTTAAAACAGCTAAAAAAAAATTTTTGTGCTCTGGCCACCCCCAAGGTGATGCCGCCCTGAATAGAGAGCCATGCTGAAATAATTAATAGCAAAAAATAATAATAATAAACAAGAGGAGGGACATTATTAAACACATCTGAGAGTAGAGGTGTGAAGGCAGACTGAAATGACATCATACTGCTCACCCTCCCCTCTTATCCCGCTTCCATCACCACCGCCTCCTTCACCCAGCCCATATACTCCTACAAGCGCGCGCGCGCACACACACACACCCACACACACACACACACACACACACACAAACACACACACACACACACACACACACACACACACACACACACCCAACCACACACAAACACACACACACACACAAACACACACACACACATGCGCACGCACAAACACACACACACACATGCGCACGCACAAACACACATCCACACACACACACACAAACACACACACACATATCTTTCACCACATAATTGCACAATTTGACATTTTGAAAATAAATTTAATGGAGACACTAATTTAGAAAAAAAATAAAAATCTAAATTGGTTTATTTTGCAAAACTGGAAAGGAAAAAGTTTTTTCCCGTCACGAGTCACAGGATCAACAGGATGTTACCGCTGGCAGGAACCATGAAGACGACGACAGGAAGTAGTTGGTTGAGGCGCTTCATGTATTTATTAACCATGTGAACAAACTTTTTCACATGTGATTTTATTTACGTTTCTTTACGCCGTAACAGATTATAGACAAAGTTTTGAAGACATTTGTAGTGGAAACGCAGCAGCCGTCTAAACGCACAGAGCAGCGTTACAGCAGATCCTTCCTGCCTGCAGCCGTTGACCTCAGACCATCACTGCTCATCAGGTGTGTGTCAGAAATACAAACACACACTCTGTAGGTTCTGTAAAATTACTCAGTTGCTCATTAATTTGGATCATGTTATGCTGCATTTGGTAACATTGTGTTTTATGTTGTAATTTTTCCCTTATTACTATAAAATTCTTCTTTTATTTAACACGTCACTGCAGAACTACAGAGTGTATTAAAACAGAAAACTGTTCATAATTTACTGATATCCTGCATGATTTCTGGTCAAGTGAGCAAAATGATCAATAAAGTACAGAGCTTTAGCATTGTGCTAACCTTTTGGCTAGCGCTGCACATTGCCATCAGGAGAAGGAGCCATGAAGAGAAAAAACTAACAGCTGGATAAAACACAACCAAGGAAGAAAAAGGAAACAGAAAAGTTCAAAACTGCAGAAAATGTGGAAAAACTGAGTCATTGTCTAGATTCTGGTTCTGACACTGAGACATGAAAACTGTATGCAAACTTTGTCAGCAGCTTCTATGTTCTTATATCAGAGACAGAGAAACCCAAAACATTCAGATCAACTGAAGCTGCAGACATGAGAACCAAACAGGACTTCCCTCTTCCCGCCCCGTTGGGCCGCAACACATCAGGACTTCCTGAAAACAACTCAGGCAGAAACTTTTTCTGTGACTCAGGCTTGTAGTGAGAGTTCAGCAAAGACCTGATGAGTCAGAGATGGCAGAACCGGGCCGGACAGACACAACACAGAACCAGACAGGATCTGAGCTTTAATCACTCAAACCGTCTGAACAGCAGGACGACTCGACTGGGTAAACAACTCCAGCATCTGGGCAGACGGCAGATGTTCTCCGCCAGACGGTTACGCAACATCTCCAACTTTCTTCAGGAGAAAAAACATTTTTTAATGATCCCAGAAGAAGAAGAAGTTCTGCTGACATTTCCAGTTGAAGGTTTGACAACAGGAAAATAAAAACTTGTCTTCAAGCAACCGAGAGGGAAGACATTACGACCAGAAAGCATAAAAATCGTTTCCGAGCATGATCACGTTTTCATGCAAGGTGATAAAACTCTGCAGCAACAATGCAGCAAATGCATGACTGCTTCCAGTCAATACGGATGAGTTCCATCGTTTAGCCTCCAGATATTATCATCTGAATGTCCTGATAACAAGAAATACCTAGAAATGTTATCTGCTTGCAAAATGAAAGCTGATCTGACTCAGTTAGGGTTCGTTCACACCACCTTTGTTCAGTCCGATTTAACCAAACTCCAGTCCGTCTGTAGAAAGTCCGGTTCATTTCGGCTGAAGTAAACTCTGGTCCGGTTTGAATCCCAAGCAGACAGGAGATCGCTCCAAAACCAGGAAGTGGACTACAGCGCCAGGCATTCTGGGTAAACACAACCAAAACAAACATTTAACTCTGACGGTCTTTTGCTAAAGACAAGAGACAAATCCTCTAATATCTGACGTTTCTCCATTTCTGCTTACATTTAATGAAGAAAATGCGTTTAATTTGGGACCAAAACTGCATCATTTGTTACCTTTCCAGCTGCTGTGGTTCTTTCTGACCAACCAAACGCTTTTAAAAGCCTGTTCTCCTCCTGGCCTGTGGGGGCGCTGCACCTAGAACCACTGAAGGAAACGACACAAAAACCACAGTAGACACTGAACGCAACTTCCTTCTTCACAAAGTGTAAGCAAAAATGGAGTGGGATCAAATTTGGATTTCTCTTTTGTCTTTGGTAAAAGACCACGAGTCATTTCTCCTGCTAGCGCTAGGCTAGCATGTTTGATTTGGCTGCATTTACCCAGAATGCCCTGCACTGTAGTCCACTTCCTGAACTCTGCAGCTTTCACAAGAGTATTAGGACTATTGTAGTTAGAAAAAGATTTCCAGCAGAAAACTTGTATTTTCCAGAATTTTCCAAAAGTTGAAAATTTGCAAGAAAAAGACTTGAAAAATAAATTTTAAGATTAATTTCAGAATTATTTTTAGGAAACATTTTTAAACTTGTAGGCTCCAAAAGTTGAAGATCTGTGAGAGAAAAAAAATCAGAAATTTGAGATTAATCTTAGACATTTTCTCTAAAATTTCATCCTGCTTTTCCAAAACGTTGCTTTGCAGCAACAGCTTGTCGGTTCGGATCCTGCATGATCAATAAATAACCCCAAACTAATAAACCAGGTATAATCAGGATACTGGTTCCTTCACTTAACTGCATGAATAAACTGCTAGACTCCAAACTTAACCCCATTATAGTGATGCAAACACATTGTTGAATTACAAAATCATTATGAATTAGCACAGAAACTGTTTCTTTTTCTAAACTGAACTTTTATCATCTGGAAATGATTTGACTGCAGCAGTCTATGATCTCCAGCCAAGGCTAAATTGTTGATGCGCGTTAACTTCCCAGAATCCTCCTGGAGCTGAGCATGCAAACAAAAACACATCAGCAGCGTTTCACAACCAAAGTGATTAAAATCCCACGTCAGGGTTCGACTCGTTTGTCTCTGCTGTGACTGAAACGTGAAGCTGGGTCTGATTCACGGCAGAGCGATGGAAATCCGTCCGTCAGCGCTCTGAGTCAGCCTCCGGGTGAGAAAGTGATGCCGGGCCTGACTCAGCGCTGCGCCTGAAGGCCTCGCCAAGCTTTGCTTCATGTTTACAGGGTGAGAAGTGACTGAGCAGCTCAGGTGGCAGGAAGCGGCTCTGTGATCTCTGCAGAAACAAAGGCAGAAACGAAGACAAGCAGCAGAAATGGAGTCATTTTTACAGAAACCTTCCTTTGTTTTGGCTGTCAGAGGCAGAAAGTGAGTCAGGTTTCTGACAGGTTTCACTGTCTGAAGCTTCGCTTCAATCAAAGATTCAAAAGGTCACGTTGGAAAAGCTGAAGAGCCGAGAATAATAAAACCTGTTTTCAGGACATCTGAGCAAAAACAGACAACTTTCAGTGAGACGCAACCAAATCTGACCTCTAATTAACACAGAAAAGGTTTTCATGCTATGAAACGATTCCTTTCTCTGCTCAGGTGAGAATTTAACACATTTTTACTCAAATCTGGAGTTTTTATGTCCTTCCTGTTCATCAATTTTCAGATATTTCATCCAGGTGACTGACTCGGCCATTCCTCTCTCTGAGACTAATTAAGAGTTTATTTGGCATGAAAATGTTTGTCTTGTTTTGAAATTCAGATTTGCTCCATCTTCAGATCCCTGTCAGGGTGTTTCAGTTAGACGCTCCCAGCTGCAGGTTTTACTTTTATGTCGGCTGATGTAAAATGTTTCTGGTAGCTTACTGAGCATCAGGACATTAGAACAGTTTGTTGTTGTGTGGAACATCAGTTCATTCACTGCCTTCTCTAAAGGTGACCTGTATTGGAGGTAGTAACAACCTTCTCAGCCTCTAATGAGCCGTCGTTGGTGCGTTAAACCAGGTAGAGACTAAAACAAGCAGGATTCTGGACCTCCAGGACCCACTTCAGACACCCTGGGTTAGGATAAGTCTCTCTGTGAAAGTGACTGCAAACAGATGCACAATTATACAACTGTACATCTTTGAAAAGCAGAAGTGGAGCCACCTGCACAACCAACCAGAATGTAGAATGTGGTTTCTGGATGGTAAGTCAATAGCATAACACTTTTTCTTTTCCAGCAGCCATTGTACAGCGCAGACAGCAGTAAGATCAACTGACCAAAAGGGCTGGGGATCCACTTGGGTTGCTAGGTAACGGGCGGAACGCTGCTGGGGTTGCTAGGTAACGGGCGGAACGCTGCTGGGGTTGCTAGGTAACAGGGCAGTGCCTGAAGTTGTACTCTAAACGTTTTTGAAACTGCTCATTTTCCAGACACCAGAAAACATTAAAACATGAAGTTATTGTCCAACAAAGGGCTGAGTGTTTGTTTAAGCACCTGGTTTTTAGTAGCAGTTGAGACCAAAATGGAAGCATAAAAAACAGAATTACTGACTAAAGTCAAGCTTTTATATCTTGCTGAAAAGTTATGACGTTAGTTTTGTCTTACGTGAAGTCTACTCAGATACTTGCAGAAACTAAACTACAAATACTTGGTAGATTTTGTGTTTTTGCAGTGTATGTGCAGACAGCATGAAGAAATCACAACTGTTCAAACTCGAGCTGCGTCTCAGGAGTGAAATGTGGCCCGGAATAAAAGCTTGATGTGGATTTTACTCATCAGGCTCCACTTTGTTCTCACACATCCGAACTGCGGCTTTGATGAGACTCTCAAACGTCCCAGGAAGCCGCGCTCCTTGTCGGGCCCCTGGTCCCCCGCGGCCGGGCCGCCGCCTGCAGCTGCTGCCGGTGACTCAGCTGATGAAAGGCGCATCAGACTGAGCGCCAAGCCGCGGCTTTTATTGTGGCGGGTTAACATCGGTAAGTAATTCCTGCCACGCGTGTCGCCGCTAAGCGCTGATGGACTCCTCACACACACACACACACACACACACACGCACACACACACACACACACACACACACACACACACACACACACACACACGGCGGGTCCAGTCACAGAGATCACCGCTGACTGATGTGGCTCCGACCGAAACCACATCCATCACATCCGAACTCAAAGCGGCGCGATCTGAAGAGCAGAACCATCTGCAGAGAAACACGCTGTTCTCCTCTTTAACTGGCCCAGTGATGCTGCAGGATTTTCATGCTCAGTTGGACTTTAAAAGGTCTTCCTGTAAAACAACGACATTAAAGAAAATCACAATTTGTCCTCCTCTTTCTGTGTGTAATTACAGTCACATTAGTGAACCGTTTGAAGGTTTTTTGGTTCTTTCCGAAGAAAGTTCTCCAGGCTCTGTGTCCGTCCGTCTGTCCGTCCTCAACAACCACAATGACTGTAAATGATCTGTTGTCATTTACAGAACAATTATTGATTTTAACTTTGTGCATTTTTCTATTCCTCACTCAGTACTTCAAATTTAGCTCAAAACTAAAGGTATAGTAGCTCTTAAAGGGGCAGTGTCATATAAAAATCAACTTTTTAAAAGTCTTTCCATGATGCTGGAGTGTTGCTTTGATTAATCCTGTAATCTCCATGGCAACCATTCAGCTGTGCAAAACGCCTGGGTGGACCTAGCTCCGCCTTCCAGGCGAAGCTCCTCCCACACTCAGCTCCTTTAAAACTGTTAAAGGGTTACTATAGGAGCCATGTTGGGATGACTTCCTGGAGGCGGAGTTTCAGAAAGAGCAGGAGCTTCTTAAAGAGACAGAGGCCCAATTTCAGAAAGTCAGCTGAATGGTTGCTATGGAGATTACAAAAGTTGATTTTGATGCCGCCCTTTTAATCACATGATCTACAATCATTTAAACTTCCCTTTCCTACAAAAAACACTGACTTCTTTACTTATTTAATTAGAATTACTTTATGCTTCATTTATTTATTTCTGATTTGACAAAAAGTTTGTACACCCCTGGTTTCAAACCCTGAAGCAAACCCGTTTTCCTGTGGTGGAAACTTCCTGGTCAGTTTGTGGATTCTCCCTGCAGCGTTTTCCTCGGACTCCTCCGCCGGCGACCCGCTCCGTCAGAACGCGACCCAACTTCCAGGAAAGAGGAAGAAGAGGCGTTGCAGCCACTGCGTCTGGCTTCACTTTTCTCCTCAGAAACTTCCTCACCCAGAGGAAGAGCTGATCCTGTTCATGCCAACGTCTGATTAAACTGAGGACTTTTCATCCAGGTTTCCTTCTCATTCCTGACCTTTTCCTGCTGCAGCAGGAAGATCAGGAGTAACTAGTTACATTTACTCAGTTACTTTTGGGAAAATGTACTTTTAGGAGTATTTTTACTACGCTGTGTTTTCTGCTTTTACTTGACTAGTTTTATTATAAAGTATCTCTGTTCTTGCATGAGTGAAATTTCTGGATTTTCTTCCCACTGAATGAAAAACAAACATGTTTTAACCAGAAACTCACCAGACAGACTCAAACCTGCAGTTTCTGTTAAAGTTTCTTCAGTTTTTCACTGATTTGGAAAAAAAAAAGTTTTTTTTTGTTTTTTTGTTGCTTGTATGAATTATTGTCATTTTGGTCCTTAAAATACCAAAATTCAGCTTTGACTTTATATTTTGATGATGTAATTTTTAAATATTAAATAACTGATGATTTGATCAGTTACTCAGTACTTGAGTCGACTTTCTACCAAATACTTTTTTATTCTTATTGAGTAATCTCCTGGACGGACACGTTTGAGTTTTGCTAGAGTGAACATGTTGGAGTCGTGGTTCTTCAGGGCCTGGTTCTCTGGTTGGCTGCAGGGCCTCACCGCAGGGGGGCCTCAGGCAGCCTCCGCCCTACATCGTCACCTGACTGCAGCACATTTACACCTGAGCTGCTGCTTCATTCGCATTCACATCCTGGGCTCTTTGATCGGCGCTTCCCCGCTGATCGGCCATGTTTGCTGCGGTCAGCGACGCATCAGAAACAGATTTACACCTCAAAGCGTCGAAGTGAAATGGTTTATTTAGATTTGATCAATCACAGACATTCAGTGTAAAGACAATAACTCCTCAGCATGTGACTCACTGACAAAGTTAAACAAATGACCAGTAACAGCTGTTAAATCAGGGGGTGTACTTACTTTTCTGCTACTTTTTTATTTAAAATAGCAGAAAACACTCAAAGATTTAATAAATTTGAGTTACATTTGCAGCTCATAATTATATTAACTACCTGTTGTTTAACATCTAGTCTTTGTTTTATTCAGTTAATAAAACTATGAACTGCAAAAAAATAAAATCTTTCCAAGTATTTTGGTGCAAATATCTTATTATTTCACTTCTAACATGGGGAAAATGTCTTGCTATTTGTGGAACTAAAACTTTTTCATCAACATTAAGGAATTATTTATTTAAAATGAGCTGCTGGAAAAGTTTCTGTTTTCAGGTTTATAGTGGAAAGTTTGTCATATTTAAGTTTCACAAGATGTAATAGTAAATAAAAAATGATGTCATATAATCATGAATTGAAACTGTCTCTTTTTTATCTCCAAAATACCTGGAAAAGTTTAAAAACTGACCTTGAAAAGTGCTTGAATGTTCCTGCAGAAACAGTTTTAAGTTCTGATCCATGTTTCACTCAGACTGTCTGAAAGCTTGATTTCTGCAAGTGTTTATTCTGCAGTGTGTATTTGCAGCTGATTGGATCACAGTTTGCAGCGTGACGCCTCGGCCAGCTGATAACGGACCCGGCCGGACCCGGCCGGACCCGGCCGGACCGGGCCGGACCCGGCCGGACCCGGCCGGACTGGGCCTCGTTTGCATCAAGCACCTGGAGGATCACTGGAAGGTCCAGATCGCAGCTCCGCTCTGGAGCTTCAGCTTCTGCTCTTCACATTTGAATAATGAGAGAAACTGAGACCAACAGCAGCCTGAGCAAGAAATCCACCGACTGAAAGGCCAAAATCTAACAAAATAAAACTCTTAACCAACTGACTCATCTGGTTTCTCAGTTCAAGCTGAGACTAGTGAGAAAACTCAAAGCAGCTCCTCAGAAGTGATTAAATTTGCTTCAAATGTCTCATTTCACACCTTTAGTTATTAGTGTTGAGTCTTAAAACATTTCATGCATCTGATTCAGACATCAAAACAGAAAATGAAGGACCTTTCAAATAAATACTTTATGAGTTAAAATATTGATCACCTCAGCATTAGTCTGTGAAAATCTTGATTAAAAGTGTAATTCTCAGGGGGAAAAAATATATATATTTTTTTCTCAACATTTGCACTATCTTTAAAAAACTCAAGACAACTGTAGCTCCATGCAGATATGATTCCAGGAACATGTAAAATATCCTCCAAATAAAATAAAGTTGAAGCTGCAGCCTTATCAGAGCAGCAGGTTATCTGTGCTACCTGCTCGTTTTCACCAGCCTGGTATCACCTGTGGCCTCTGAGGCCAGAGACGCTAAAACGTGGTAAGATTATCACTTCCTGGCATGTTATGCAACATAATCATGGGAGATGAGATCAGAGTCTACATGCTAAACTCTACTACATGTTACCTAATAAGGAAGCATGATGAGAAGCAACAGTACATTTACTGGCATTGCAGCAGCATAAAATATCTCTACATTTTACTTCTGCTATATTTTTTATTTTACCTGTTATTACTGAGAAAAAATTCTGAATTAAAAAAGAGAAAACAAATTCACAAGGGATCATTTGTGCTAAAAATAGACGGATAAAGACTTTATGCAATCTGCTGCAGCTCACACATCAGGGTGCAGGAAATGCTAACTCTGCTAACTGCCTGCTACATTCCCTCAAACTCTTAAACCAGGGGAAGAATAAACGTACGCACTATTTTAGATCACACTTTGGTTTTCTTTTTAAATGTTTTTGGTGTTGTGTAATTTGTGCTGTTTTATGGGAGTCATCTGACAGATTATGCAAACCAAATTTCCATTTTTATGGACAATAAATATTTTTTTAATCTCTGCTAATCATATGCTAACTCTGCTAATAGAGTTAGCATATGGTTACTTTAGCTAACCACCTGCAAACTATTCTTACTACCTGGAAATTCTGCTTACTGCCTGCTAGTTTAGCTAACCACCTGCTTTCTCCTCTGACTTTACCATAACAACTCCAATCTGCTAATTCTGCTAACGACCTGCTAACTGCCCGCTACGTTTGCTAAGTGCTAGATAACTATACTAGTTGTCTGATAACACTGCTAACTATTTGATAACTTTGTTAACATTCTGATAGCTAAGCTAACCGTGTGCTAACATCCAAAACACAATGGAAGCTCACCTCCAGAAGAGTGTTGGACTAGCTAACAGCTAATCCTCATCACTTTATTTTATTATTTTATTTGGTTTGGTTAAAATAGTGTTTTTGTGTCACTTTCCATCATGTTGAGAAATATGCTTATTGCTATAAATGTTATCTGTAAACATGGCCGACTAAATGGATGTTTGAGCTTCGGGGGAAGGAAATGGGGTTCAGGTACTTCAGTCTGCACTCAGCTGGTGTTTCCAGCGCTGGACTCAGATTTGCTCTGGTTTCTGGACCAGCAGCAGCAGAAGGGAGGGGACGCTGGGTTTGACATCAAACGGTGGTTTGGATGGGTGGGTGGGGTTGATGGGCGGGTGGGGGTTACCTCAGCACATGGCCTGTAATTGTGGGCTGTTGGATGCAGAGAAAGGAGGCTCTGTGATGGTGTTTAGATGAAGCTACTGAGGAGCTCTGACCCGTTTTTCTCCTTTAATGTTGAATCAGAAGCAGCTTCTGTTTGTTTGGCCACTCAGATCAACTCAAACACAGAAAATCCCTCAAGATTTAAAGCTTTTTTGTTTCCAGGCTGTAATTATCTGTGATTGGACATGCAGAACGCATTTATCACCCACCCAACACAATGTGTTTCCTTATACAATCTGTTTCCCTTTGACCCGTTTCAAATTCAAAGCTGCGTTTTATTTTTCAGACTCACTGACCTCAGCTCTTTGGTTTGGAAACGGGTGGGGGAGGGGCATCCTGGGGCAGAACGGCGGGGAGACGCCCGGCTCAGTAAATTTAGCCTCAGATGGGATAAAAATAACTGTCGGCAACCAGAGCAGATATTTATAGCTCAGTCAAAGGAAAAGCCTGCTTCAGTCTGAACGCAGCAAACACAGAGCCGATCAAAAACAGCTACTGTTGAAATTTACAAACTTTAAACTGGGAAAATGCAAAATTTACAAAATGCATAAGTTCTAACTGCGTTGATGATCATAGGTTTTAATTCAAACGTTAACATCTCAATATTTTCTGGAAAGTGATTAAAAATTCATTTCTGAAAATACAGTCATTTGCTTATATTTTTCATAAATCATCTCAAAAATACACAAAAAAATTGCAGCTTGGGAAGCTGAAATACCTAGCTGCATGCTAGCTGCATGCTAGCTGCATGCTAGCTGCATGCTAGCTGCATGCTAGCTGCATGCTAGCTGCATGCTAGCTGCATGCTACTCGGCTAAGCAGCCAATCCAGGAGCTCCGTTCTTGATGCTGATTGGCTTACCATGAAGAACAGAGACCAGGTGTGGTGCTTCCTATTTGTCGACAAACTCAGAAATTCAAACTTCGAAGGCAGAAAAATCAGGTCAAACGTCCCACTCAGAAACCCGCAGTTACCACCTGAAACTCTAAGCTAAACAAATAAAAGTGCTGTTTGCTTATGGAGAGTAAACTTAAAGGGGACCTTTAGTGCAAAATTCACATTTTTAAATTTTTACATTTTCATTTGGGTTCCAGCTGCTTCTAAAAAAAAAACTGCCCAAATGCTTAAAAAACTCAGATAACTGATTTTATGGTAATAATTTAATGATTTTTGGTGTCTAAAAAATGAGCCGTTTCAAAAACGTCCCTATTGTTTAGTGACATTCAACAGGCATGCCCCCGTTACCTAGCAACCCCAGTCCTGTTACCTAGCAACTCAAGCTGAGCTCCAGCATGTTTGGTCAGCTGGTTTTACTTCTGTATGCTCTGTACAATGGCTGCTGGAAGACTGGAAGGCTGTTTTGTTGTTGACTTATCATCCAGAAACCACTTGCTGCGTTCTTGTTGGTTGTGCAGGAGGCGCCACTTCTGCTTTTCAAAGATGAATGTTTGTATAATTGTGCACCTTTTTGCAGCCATTTTCACATGCAAGTGTAAAAGTTGAGATGGGGGTGTGGCCAGCAGCAAATTATTTGGATTTTAAGTGACAAAACCCCCTAAAACAGACTAAAATCTCAGAATCTAAGAATGATTTTGTGCAAAAACTGCGATGAACGTGTTTTGTATAGGCCATAAATATATACTAACCTGTTTAAGGAAGTATAATAGGTCACCTTTAAAATAATGTTTGTCAGTTTCTACCTGGGTGTCGCCATGTTTAAATCCAACTTCTCTGACTAAAACAATATTTTATTTGTTGTATGTGAAAGACTCAAAATAAATCAAATCTACTTAATATTGACTGAGGAAGAGGAATCAGAGAGTTTAAACAGTTAGTTCTTCGTCCCGTGTTATCCTCAATGCCACGCTGTAACTGAGGTGTCGTGAGGAAGAATGGAAACAGAACAAAGCGGGAAAATCCTGAAATACTCCGGCTAAATATAAATCCTCCAGGCGGTGGAGAAAAGTCTGACAGAAAACACCGACGAGGAGGGAGAGTGGGAGAAAAACAACAGGCGCAGAGCTGCGGTGGAAGAGCAAATATGAACTTTTTCCTTCCATCACGTTCCCACCGCTCAGAAAAACTGATCCAGAGTCGGAGCCGAGTGAGTGGCTGAGACGCGGGACAAAAAAACCTCTGAACCGGGTCAGAACCGGGCAAACAGCACCAGAACGGCTCATATCAGAGCAGCCATGTAAACAATGTCCTGTCACCGTGGCAACAGCAAACATGGCAGATGAGGACCACGAGCAGGAGGACGGACACACCTGCAGAAACAATCCTCTGATTGCTGCTTCGACCCTGGACTTTGACTAGACCGTTCTAACACAAGCCGTTCGTTGTTTGTTTTTGTGAACTTCCACCCCAGTCTGAATCTTTTCGCAGCGTTTTGATGTGTTCAAAGTTTGTGACATTATTTTCTAATCTGACCTGCTTAATCCGCCGTCATGACTCTGTAATCTCCTCCTGAATTCAGACCAAATCACACTCAACTGGAAATTATTTTAGCTGATGTCCAATGGGAAATGTTTTACTGGGTTTTATTTAGGGGGATCAGACTAAAAGGGGGTAGATATTTTATTTTCTCTTCTCAGTTATGTGGTGAATGGAAAGCTGTGCTGGTTGTTTATTCCTGTTCATTCAGTTGTAATTCAGGCATTTTGACTGAGAGTTGACTGGCTGCCCGGTTTTACTGTGATGTCACAGTTCTGTGGAAATTAGCAGCATAAACACTGAAACGGAAACTTATCAGCCTGACAGAGCCTGCGACAGGAAAAACTTTGAGTGAAAGTAAGCTTTTGCTTTTACTGCCAGTAATTCCCCACTAATACCCCCTAGTGACACACACACACACACACACACACACACACACACACACACACACACACACACACACACACTGCATGGCCCTGAGCTGCAGGAAAACACTTTGGACCTGCTGAAGAGAAACTGAAGCGCCGAGGATTCAGCTCATGGTCCTCATGAGGTCTGAAAACACATGAAGCTGTTCAGATGTGTGAAGAAACACACAGGAAGTGGTTTCATTTCTGGTCTGTGTTCATGTCGCTGCCGGTCAGAAAAACATGAAGATGTGAACTCAACTGAACTCAGTCAGAAAATATAATTTAACCAAGAACAAGAAGCTGAGCAGAAACCTGGAAAAAGTTATTTTCTGCAAACTTTATCCAGTAATCAGTCAATAAATCAATCAGCCCCTCTGATCTGCAGCTTCTCTGATTTGCTAATTATCATCATGATGTTTGCATAAACCTTGGACATGTTGACCTTTAATTGACCTGCAGTTCCCGTTTTGAACTAATATTGATGCCGTTCTAACAGCGAAAAGAAGAGACTAAAATTAGCTTGAACTCAACAACCTTTAGCTTTAAAGGTCTTAAATAAATGTATCAAAAATTAAAGCCTTAAAAGGTCTTAAGTTCATCAACATGAAAACCTCTGAACACACTGAGTAAAACTTCCTTCTTCACGAATTGCAAGCAAAACTACAGAGGGGTCAAATTTCAGCAGTTATACTATTTCACTGTTTACCACTGTGTTCCAGTCAGCTTGAGGCCTAGACTTTGATTAGGCCATTTCCAGCCTTATTGTTTGGAAACAGGCCCAGATCAGGAGTCCTGCTCCACTGTGTTTGATTCTAAGACGTTTCGGTGCTACTTTGGATTAAGCTGTCAGAGTTGGGTTTTATTCAGACTCATTCAACTACATTTATATGAAAAAACAACTTTCTCCTTCAACCTAAGAAGCCATTTTTGCTCGGTCTTCCTACGCTGTAACCCGTCCTGTTGCCTTTCTGTCTTCTCACTGCATGAACACAGAGCAACAAACTACCTCAACCTCTGCTTGCTGGCAGATGATGACGGGTTTGGGGCGCGTTGCAGAGGAAGTGTGTGTCTCAGGCGATGGGTCTTTGACATCCAGTTCCCAAACATGTTTACTGCATGTTTTCTGATGATCATGTGTTCCTGAATGTTTCTGCTGCAGCTCGCAGCAGTCAGCATGTATTTCCACCCTGCCGCTCTGTGATTGGCCGGTTCCTGAGTGTAAACACGGCGTGTCACAGCGTGTTCCTGAACTCCCAGGGTTCACGGCAGAAAGCTGGAGGTCAGAACGCCGAGACGCTGAGGTCGAAGTCTAGTCTGCAGCGTCGTCCGGACAACGCGCTGACATCACGTCATGCCAGCCAATCAAGGAGCAGAATAGGGTTTTTAATGTTGGGTTCACTGACCAGAGTTGGTTTCCCTTTAAAGTCCTTCGGCTGTTTGGTCAGAGCAGCAGCTGCGTTTCCATTCATCGGACAAATTTGACATTTTGAATTTGATTAAGGGAAATACACTAATAAAAAAACAACTAATATATTGAAAATTGGGTTAGTTTGCAAAATTGCAATGGAAACACATTTTATCACATCGCATGAGTCACATGATCAACAACCAGATGTTACTACTGGTGGAAACCACGAAGAAGAAGACGACAGGAAGTAGCTGGTCTTTTTTTAACGACTTATCTCGTTAACAAACTTAATCACGTGTTTAATGGAAACACTGAAATTGCAAAATTTAGTTTTTTGGACATTAGCCAAACAACGACAAAGTTTTCCGCTCATTCGTAAAACTTTGCTACTAGCTTCATTTCCATTCAACTTAAAAGTGCAAATTGGAATTGTGAAAATAAATTTGCTTCATAGAAACCGTTTTTTTGTTGCACTGGACAAGTCAACAGGATGTTACTACTGGCACAAACCACAATGATGGCGAGTTTTTTAAATGACTTATCATGTGAACAAACTGATTCACATGTGATTTTAATTTAATTTCTTGTGTTTTTATTTCAAAATTGTGTTTTTTTACGCTGGTAGATTATCAACAAAGTTTTGACACAAAGCTTGTGAAACATACAGAAGACCAGTTTTCTGCTTGCATACGAAGCATAAAAACAGCTTCTATTAAAGAAAAACAAGTTTGTGTTTTCAGAAGAGGTTAGAAACAGGAAGCAAAGTGGAAGAATGAGCAGCGACATTCCTGGCATTCCTGACAGGGAGCAGCAGCCCCACATCCATGAGTCAAATGAAGGTTTTCATGATGAACACATCAGACGAGTTTTAATTCTTCACCAAACTCCCAAAGGGACAGGATTTACGCCGACTGTGGGAGAGGAAACAAAAGGTGTGTTCTCAATCCAAAACACAACAAACACACCTTCCACCCACAAACCGCAGCCTGCGCTTTGTGCCCTCATCTTGAGGGCTTTTTCATGTGGAAGAAGAAAACAAGGTTCAGCAGCGATAAGTGGATCTGACTGGTGCAATTTAACAGGTTCATCAGCCGAGCAGCAGCTGCTGAAAGCTCAGATCAGGAGGGAATGAGCAACAGATGCCTCCCACTCCCACAGGAGAACTGACACACAGAGCAAACGAGCAAATGGCAGATTAACAAGACAGAGATCCACAAGATGCACTGAAATGGTCAAAAGACAAAAGAACAGGGCAACAAACAGGAAAAAATAAACAGGAAGAGAAAATTTATTCAAAAATGGTAAAAAGAAAAAATAAAAATACAAAAAAATAATGAAGCAATGTAACAATTAACCAAAATAAGAACAAAAAGGGAAACATGAGTAATGTTGTTGGGATCACAACATCACCAAAGTTAGTAAAAACATGGCTGGAAATAAAGAGAGGACGACTAAAACATGTCTACGCAAGACACAGTCATCTCCCTCCTGGCCTGTGGGGGCGCTGCACCAACAACCACTGAAGGAAACAACATGAAAACCTCTGAGCGCAACTTCCTTCTTCAGGGTTGCCAGGTGTACGACAGTTATCGAATTTTCACGATAATTCTGCCTCTGTACGATGAATAATCCCAAAAATGGGCAAATATATGATAATTTGACCATTCCGTGAACGTGTGGTTGTGATCGGTTGTAATCAGACTGACCCAGCTTTTCTGAGAAACCTGAAGGCATCTGTGTCCGGAAACAGCCAATCGTGCTTTTCTGAATGTGAGCTACGAGTGACGTGTAGCGTTTGCTTCAGAGCAACAATCCATCCCTACTGACGCCTGTTAGACGCCATTCAACACCGGAGTCACTATGGCGCATCAATGCACTTCTTATTTTGGTTATGACGGGTAATTTCCCTCAGAATAGGATGATTCGGTCTCTGGTATCACTGGTAACACTGGAGTGGGTCAGGTTTTAGTGGTTGTTGGATTCCTCTAAGCGCTAGGCTAATGTGTTTGCTTTGGTTTAATTTACCCAGAATGCCCTGCGCAGCTGTTGCTGTTGGCATTTGAACCGCACCAGAGTTCACTTCAACCGAATCCAGACCTCTGAGTTCACGCCTCCCCAAACGGACCGGACTTTCTAAACAAACGGACTGGAGTCCGGGGCTGGACTGATGAAACCTAAATGTTGCACAGAATCATTTTCTGTGAAAATCATTAAATTCCAGCAAAGAACACATTTCTGCTTCTGAATCATTTTCTGTTTTCTGTTTCTGTGCTTTTTAATGTAGCCGATGACTTGGCTTGATAACCTTTTCAGCCTCATAGTTCTGTTATGTAACCAGAGTTGGATATTCTCAGACTCCGATGGTGTAAAAATGTTGTGATTGTGCAGAAATGCGCGCCTCTTCACCGGCCGGCTGCTCATCACTTCTCCTCCTCTTCCTCCAGGTCTCTTCCTCCGTCTGACTCATCCTCTCGCTGCTCCAGGTTCGGCCTTACATGGTCAGTGACGCAGCAGCAGGATCTCCCTACGTACCGGCTCCCACCGGCCCAATGGGCAGGATCCAGCCGTTTCCACGGCGACGTGACGCAGCGACAGCCTCCTCGATGCTGGAGGACTCGGCTGAACAGAAATAGCTGCAGAAGTGACACACTGAGCTCATTTTGTTCCCTTATCTCCCCAAAATAAAGCTGCTATTCTGGAGCGATGAAAACGTTCTCCGTCATGGAGCCGGTACCGGGTCGGTTCTGATCACCAGCTCCCAGAATGACCCATTTTTCTGAGCTGACTCATGTGGGAAGAAGCCCAAGTAAACCTGTCCAGGATCCAGATCTTAAATTCAGACACTCCTTCTGCTCACTGCTGCTGTCCAGATGTTTCTCAGACGGACTTTTGGAGTCCAGGTTGTGACGAACGGAGTCCACCTTCCATGGTTTTCACCGATGCAAATTGAACTGTTCAACAATTTGCATTTTCCATTTATGCTCCTGCAGAGTCGGCTCATTCCCTCCCTGCACTGCAAGCCGGCTGGAAATATGGTTCCACAATGCAAACTACCAGATAAATGATACGGATGAGGATGGGAAACACGGGACGCTCTGCTGGTTTCCATTTCCTGTTTTCATTCATTAGGTGTTTATTTTTGTTTACCTCACTCTACTGCTCAAACATAAAAGCTAGGCCTTATGGGAAGCTTTGCCGTTTTGTTTAGTGAATATTGGATCGGTTCTGGTACTGGGGGATTTAAATCCAATGTGTTGTGAATAGAAACTAGTTTCTAATGCTTGGAGCACCATTTTAGTCTGCAGTGTTCAGCAGAGGCAGGCGAGTTAAACAGTAAGTTTCTGTTCCCACCAGGGTTTGGTTGGTTTGACTCAGAGCAGCTGGAGGTGGAGCAGATGTTTCAGCTTTTGGTCGAACTGATTCTCCTGGACTCTCAGGTGGGAAAACACCCAACATGGCGTCATGCTGTGTTGTGACACCAGTAGCTCCTCCCCAACTGAACCACAACTTTGGGTCGGTTGAATGGTTGTTTTATTACTTATTTTAATTATTGTCATTTTGCTTCTTAAAATACCAAAATTTCCACTAAACTTTATATTTTGGTCCTTCTTTTGATGTAATTTTTAAATATTAAATGATGGATAATTTGATCAGTTACTCAGTACCTGACTTGACTTTTTACCAAATACTTTTTACTTTTACTTGAATAAAACTTTTGGCCACTTTATCCACCTCTGAAAGTAACTAAGTAATTAAAGCTTATTTAAAGTACTCAGTAAAGTAACTGGATTACTTGGATAGTAATTAGTTACTAATTACTATCCAAGTATCTGTTTGTGTTTTGCTCCAGGAAAAAATCTTCCCATGTGATTTTTTATCTGCATTCCAATCATTTCTACAGTATTAATGATTTAAAGAACTAAAATGCTCCGTTTCTCACTCCCTGACACACACACACACACACACACACCCTGATTCAGTGTGGATGTGTAAAGTGATTAGCCGGTGGTTCCTCCCATGGCATCAGAGACGGCGTGTTGACCTCTGCTCTGCCGTCACTCACCTTCGTGCAGCGGACCGGCTCCATCCGCTGCGTTCAGGGTGTGAGCGGCCGGGCTGAGACAGCCTATCCCGGCCCAACCCGGCCCGGCCCGGCCCTGCCGGCGCTGGCCGCTCTATTTACTCTGTTACCATGCAAAACATCCCTCTGCAAATGTTTGGACATGAACAGCAAATCTTCCACATGGCTGAAAGCAGAAAAAGTCAATACTATCAGAAAAAGCTTTGCATGCTGAAGATGTTTCTGTCAGGAAAACAATTCCTTATGTGTTGAAACTTTTCTCTTTGTTTACTCCCTTGATTATAAAGAGAAGTCATAAAGAGATGAGTGGTTTATAAGAAGAGAGGTTCTTAACAGAAATACGTTCCTTACAGAAAGTGAAGCCAGACACCAAGACTGAGAGACTGCTCAAGGTTTTTCATCATTTGCCAGTTCCACTTTCAAAAGTGAAACTTCATAGATGAGAAGTGTGAAAATGAGAAGCTTCTGCAAGCTGAGCTCTGGCGTAAACATATCAGGGTTACAGTGTCAGAGAGGCATCGTCACAGAGACGGAAAAAAACACGTCTGCATGCGGGCCAGGCGGCTGCGTCACACGGCGGGAGAATCAACCGATGCAGCGAAACAAACGTAGAGACGTCAAGGTTCATGTTTATCCTCACAGGAAAGTCTGAGATGTGAACACAGGAGTTAACGATGAATTCTGATGTGATGTGAGAACAACCAGAATTTGAATAAAATCTTACCAAACATTTTAGTCTAATTTCTATTTCAAATATATCACTGCATCTGATATAAGAAAAACTAACTTACTTATAGCAACTTGTTTTATGTCAATAATTCCTGAATACTGATGAAAAACTGTTCGTTCCACTGCAGACTATTTCACTTAAAATATGGGAAAATGTCTTATTTCTTTAATGACGCACAAAATATGTTTAATAACACCATCAGCATAAAAAAGGACACAAAAATCTATGAAAATAAACAAGGTGAATGTAATTTCTAGTTTTGTTTCCTGCAAAATCACAAAAGTTTACCAAGTAATTAAGTCTAGTTTCTATTTCAAATGCCTTAGTACATTTAAAATAAGAAAAACCAACTCACACGTAACCTTTCAGCAAGATGTAAGAACTTGTCCTTAATATTGATTAAAAAGAACTAGTTCCACTGGTAGATTATTTCACTTGTAACGTGGAAAAAATGTCTTGTTATAAGTGATTTAATCTGCTAGTTGAACTTTTACTTTTTCATCATTTCTAAGGAATTTTTGTCTTAAATCAAGTTCTTATATAATGCTGAAAAGTTACTTGTAAGTTAGTTTTGTTTTATTTAAAGTGTATTGAGATATTTGAAGTAGAAATTGGTTTTAGTATTTTTGCAGTGAACATGTTTGTTGGGTTCAGTCAAACTTGCCGTTAAGCAGAAAACTATAAATGATTTTGTGCCGAGGACAGAGCTGGGGGGTCTGCCGTGTGACAGCGGACCCAGAACGTTCTCTCAGATGACGGGTCTGAATGACAAAAGGCAGATTTGTTCTTTGGTTTAAACTGAAGGACAGGACAGGAGTGTTTGCTCCGGTTGTGTTTGCAGAAACATAGTTTCCTCTGAGAGTCGCTGCAGCTGATTGGCTGAGCCAAACTCCACGTCACTTCCAGGACTTTGTTGTGTTTCACAAGAGTCGTGGACCCGTTTGGCCTCAGCCGGGTCGGGCGGGCCGGCCGCCAAAACCAACAGTCCTGCAGAATTCCCGTCAGCTGCTAACAGGATGTGACATCACACTATGACATCATGGGCACGGCCAATGCTGTTTGTTCTCACTGAGCTTCAGCTTCCAGACCAGCAGCTTCCACAAAAACACAGGAGGACGAGCAGGACGGGGGGCTGCGCTCTTCTTCTCTACTGAAATATTTTCCCCACAGAACGACTGAAGGTGACGAGATGCAGACATGTGAGGACGTTCAGTTCTTTGCTCAAACTTTTATCACAAAGCGGTGAAATTCAAGAGGAAAAATGAAAAATAAGCTCATTGACACTTTAGCTGCCACATTAACATTGGAAACCTTCATGCTAAATTTAAAGAGGCTCCAAATGGACCATAGTGAAAATATAGAGATGGATGGATGAACTGTTGGATGGATGGATGGATGTCTGATTGGATGGATGGATGGATGGATGTCTGATTGGATGGATAGATGGATGGATGGATAGATGGATGGATGGATGGATGGATGGATGGATGGATGGATGGATGGATGGATGGATGGATGG
>CAEFZX010001041.1:0-11186 GCA_903066825.1 Alfaro cultratus | reverse complement strand
AAAAAATTTCTTTTTAACAACCCGCACTGGTTGGTGGCTAAATTTCTATTAAAAAATTTTTTTTTAAAAAAACAAAATAAAAAAATATTTTTTCAAATATTTAAAAAAAAAAAAAAAAAAAAAAAAAAAAAAAGTTTTTCTAAAAAATGACAAACTACTTTAAAGAAACAGCATCAATTGTATAATTATTATTTCTCATCACTCACGTCTGCAGTCCCTGTTCAAAGCGTTGCCGAAGTATCCTTCCTCACACCGGGAACAGGACGGCCCGTCTGTGTGGTACAGGCACCTGAGGCACTGCCCGGTCCTGGGGTCACATGACCCCGGATCCTGGGGGTCGATGTTATCATTGCACTCGCAGCGGAGACACTGTCCACCGGGCTGCTCTGGGTTGCCGTAGTAACCTGGAGCACACTGATTGCAGCGAGGACCTTGGAGAGGAATGGATGGTCATGGTGGGTTGGTTGATATTTAATAAAGCAACATTAAATATTTTTATATGTGTTTCTGTGACATGCAAAGCCAACAGCCAGGCTACTGGGGATATTTCTGCTATGTTGAAATCATTTTTAACATTAATTATTTTAACTTCAGACTGTTGTCTATTGCAGGAAAGATACCAACAGCTGATAACGCCACAAAACTCAAATTCCAAAAATCAAAAGATTTTACTGGCCTATCTCAAAAAGAATGTTTTGTCTTCTCAAAAACAAAACCCTCAATGTACTTTATTGGTGATTAATGTAACAAATCAACACAAAGCAGAGCAGACATGTGAAATGGAAGGAAAATGATACACGGTTTAATTACAACTATCAGACCCACAACACACAGGATCCGACTTGGAAATTGATCCAAAGGAAAATCGGGTCAGATGATATACTCAGCAATTCAAACGCATTAAAGTCAACGGGGCCTCGCAGACCACTAGCCATTCCCTGTGACTGGGGTTTGTTTTGAGCTACGTTGCAATGTGATGGTAAAGTCATGAGTGAGACAGGAAGTGAAACACAATGGCAAAGTAAAACACATCTGCTTTGGGGGGAATACAAACTGAAACCTTTCACTTAAAAAAAAGCATTGTACTTAGAAAAAAATGAAAGAGTAAAACAGCATTATCATGATAACGTTCCAGCTCACCTGTGTAGCCTAGTTTGCAGTTACATATGATCTGATCGGACGTGTGGTCAGTTTGACAGGAATGGCCATTAAAGTGGTTGGAACCAGGGTTTCCAGGGCAGGGGCAGGGGTGACAGTGATCCCCTGATCCGAGCACTGGGTTGCCATAGAAAGTTTCCACACAGCTGTGAAGAACAAAGAGAAATACTTATGCATCTGGCAACAGACCTGCAGCGAAGTAGCAAAAGACAATGGGGAAGTTTTTTTTAAAAAATTTTTCCACCGTTCGCAGAGGTGTCCCACTGTGTTGTCCCGGCAGCCTCTGCACTCTCCTGTCCGGGGGTCACAGAGGTCGGCGTGGCCGTTACACTGACAGGGGCTGCAGCTGGGGAAGCCCCACTGGCCCGGTTGGCAGTCGGAGCACTGGCGCCCGGTGGCTCCCTGCCTGCACGGACACTGACCTGTAACCGGGTCACACTGGTGGCTGAAGGAGCCCTCTGGGTGGCAGTCACAGGCTGAAAAAGAGAGAGGGGCGGTCACTTATGCCTCTTGTCACTTTAAATCCAAATAAGCTGCTGCTGCTGGCCACACCCCCAACTCAACAGTTACACTTGCACCTGAAAACAGCTGCAAACCGATGCGCAATTATACATGGTAAATATTGAAAAGCAGAAGTGGAGCCTCCTGCACAACCAATGCACAATGCACAATGCATTGGTTGTGCAGGAGGTAAGTTTCTAGATGGGAAGTCAACAACTAAACATTAGTCTTTTCCAGCAGCCATTGTGCAGTGGATACAGTGGTAGAGTGTACTTTAACCAGCAGCTGATCTAACGTGCTGAAGCTTTTTGGGTGGCTAGGTGACAGGCAGAGCGCAGCTGGGGCGCTCTGCCTGTCACCTAGGGGTCGGTGACTGCTGATTTGTGACGTTACATTCCAGAGTTTTTTGAACTGCCTTAAATGTCAGACACCAAAAAAACATTAATATTGCGAAAAACCAGTTGGATGTTTTTTTTTTAAGTGCTTAAGTTGTTTTTAGTGGTAGAGACCCAAGTGGAAACACAAAAATGTGCAAAATGTGAATTTTGCGTCATACATCCCATTTAACCCCTTAACTGGCGGCATCCCATCCATGGGACAAATCTAGGTTGTTTGAATTCTCTGCCTTATTCACCTCTTTAAACTTTAAACTCTGCCAGTGTCCATTATGACGCTTTTATTGGGCAGCCTAGAGCCCCCCCCACCCCCCCCCTTGATTGACACCGCATTCTACCAATAATGTTATGAAATAGCTTTTCCTGAGCCAATAATATCCAGAGAGAAAATTGAGCTCATTTTGATATGCCTGTATTCTTTCTGGAATATTTCTGACTGGTCAACACGGAGACTAAATCTAAAGCCACAGATGTGAAGCCAATACGTGTCCTGTCATAAGGCTATAAGTCATCTTGGGGTTTGTTTTGACATGAATCCACCAGCTGCATGAGTAACCATACATAATGTGTGCGTCTATGCTGCATCAAAGTCAGGGTTTGTGCGTCGTCATGCAGGGGTGGGGGGGTGAGCAAAGGAGAAGGGGGGTCAGCGTACCGTTAGAGGGGGGGGCAATAGAGTGTTGCAAGAGGGGGGAGGAGGTCTGACTGTACACTAATCACCTCCGTCCCTCCCCCGCTCTAATGGTGGTGGCAACCTGCTAAAAGCTTCCTGTATTCTCAAATCCAAAACTTGACAGATATGCTATTTTATTTATATAATTATAAGTAATTTCCACTATCAGTAATAATGTGTCTACCAGAGGATTCCTCAGGTCATTATCTTTCATTAGAGCCTCATGATGACTGTATGTTGAAGCACTGAGGAGTTACAGTCATTTGAAGTTTGGATAGCAGGTGTTGTCCAAGTGTGCCATTTGGAGACGCCAAATGGCACACTTGAACAACACCTGTACATCCTCAAAAATAAACATGTCCAAAATGACATTTCTTTATGTACTATCTTGATCACTCTTGAAATCCATGAGCAGAATACTTTATTCTACAGATTTATTGTATTTTCCAGTCCATGCATTCAACACTCAATGTGTATTTACAAGAAACAAAAATGAAAACTCTGGGTGGAGCCAAATTTTTCAATTTCTTTTGTTTTACAAACGTAATAGCTACAAACTACTTACAGTTAAAGTATTTTAATTTAGCTTGTCATCTTCATAAAGAGACCAAGTTTTTGCGGGTACTCCAAATTGTTCAAGAACAGCAGCTGATTTAATTTGGGTATACCTTTTCTGCCGTTTTTAGTGATTTTGGTACCATCAGTTATTGTCTTCCTGTTCATCTTCAGTATTTCTGCTTTAAGTGGACAAACAGTTTCAACAACAGTGATGACCTTCTTTTCCAAGAAGTGAAGAGGGATTACTGCGAGTTTTTATTTTCAAAAGTTCGTCTGTTTTGGTTTCAGAATAAAGGAAAAAAATTGGAATTTCTCTTATCCACTTGAGTACTGCCTACTCAAGTGGATCATTGTATCCATTATAATATGCTGAAGTGGATAGCAAGGCCTTTCATTCAGACTGAATTTTCTCTGCTCACAGATAAAAATTCCAGGAAAAATTATGATTGCTCATGCCAAAGTGCCTTCCTCTCAAAATGTTCCAAAGGATTGGTGATAAAAGCCTTCTGTGCTAACCTATTATAAATAATTACATCTAATCATCAACCACAATTGAAGGCCTGCTGTCGTTAGTCGTCACGGGCTCCAAGAACAGACGCACCATTGCAGCCGTTCACTCTGAAGCCGTAGGTTCCTGGAGCGCACTGGTCACACCGCCGCCCAATGACGTTAGCTTTACAGCGGCACTGACCTCCGACCTTATCACACTCGCCGCTGATGGAACCCTGAGGGTCGCACTGACAGGCTGCATACAACACACAATAAATACATTTATGCTCTGCTTTGGATCTGAATCTGCTCAGTCTACGCTAGCCGTGCAGTTAGTGTGTCTGCTTACGCAGGGCCCCATCGTGAATGTTGGCTGAGATGCCGCAGATGAGTTTGGTGCACATCTCAGCCAGCGCTGGCATCGGCGTGATCATAAAGGAACCCAGGCACATGTAGCGGTTCATGTCCTCCCGGTGCTGCTCTGAGTCCGGGTCGCTGCCATGGAAACCAGGAAGCTCGGTGTACTTGGGGATCAATACCAGCTAAATGGGAAAATGAAAACAGCAAAGTTTACAGAATTACAAGGACCCTGGGAATAGAAGGATGATTCAACAATCTAACCATTAGCAGCAAATTCAAGCTTTTTTTCTCTTAAATATTAAGTTTGACGTGAATGATCTCGTTAAGAAAAATAATTTCCTGTGATACAGCACACTTTTTTATATTTAAGTATGCAAAAAATGCATAACTTAATTGAAATAAACTTTTAAAGAAAAGAGACTCATGATAACAGACATCACAAAAGAAATTCACCCAGGAAACATCTTGACTAAAAATGGTAACCCAAACTCACTTTTTAAGAAATGATTACTGAAAGTGTAAACTTAAAATTCCAAATCACCTTAAAGTCTGAATTTGCATTTTTCTACCACTAGGGGGAGATAAGTACTGCACCTGTTGCCCCTGCTCCTGCTATCAGTCACACAAACTTCACTCAACATAAACTTCTTCATAGCATTTTTCGACCAGATTCAATAAAACTTTATTTAAAAAAATCTGTATCTGGAGTACCAATAAACCAGTATAAAGCCTGCATGCCTGCCTGTGAACAATGAGGAGAGTTGCTTTATGGTTTCTTACTTACTGAGTCAATCAAGATGAAAGCGGTAAGGTGTCTGTAAGCGACTCCGTGTCGCTGGAACCTGATTGCTACCACGTAGCGATTACTGGGCTCAAAACAAAATGGCCTGGACATCAGGATGTATCTGGAAGAATACATTACAGTCAGTACTCAGGTAGTTACTAACACTGGAACAGACTCTGAGTTGTTAATATTTATTTAATTAGGAACGTGAATAATAAAAAGAAATACAGTAAACAACCATATAAGTTCTGACATCTGTCTGACTCACATCTTTAAATATTTTCAACTAGATAAGCCAGACAAAAGCTGTCTTATCAGTTTCTGTCTGCACACCTCCTCAAATGCAAAGTAATGTGAATGAACATCTTTTGTTAACAATTTAAGGAAGAAAAACATGCAGTGAGAATGTGCACAAAATGTCCCAAGAGACCTGCAGTACCTCTGGAGGAGCTGCAGAGATCCACAGCTCAGGAGGGACAATCTGTCCACAGCACTATAGTCAGTTTTGTACTTAACAAATCTGGGATTTATGGAAGCATGTCAAGAGAAAATGTTTAAGAAATTCAATTTGCATAAAGCCGCATGTCAGGAACACAAAAAACATATGGGAGATCAGAGAATTTCATTGTCTAAATGCAAGTTTTTCAGGTTCACAGAAAGGATCATCATAGCTGACCGTTCCACCCAGGATTTATGCAGGTCTAGGGTCAGGAAAGAGGCGGCTAACAACTCTGCAGATCCCACACATTATGGACACAAACTGTCCAGATTTCAACCAAATTTGGATCCCACCTGTGATAAAAGCAAACAGGACCCTGGCACCCTTCCTTCTATATCTAAATATTTAGCTTGAAGCTACATTTATTTAGTAAACTACATTTTTTTTAATTATTTAGCTTGCTAACTAAATAATTTGTTTAGAGCTAAAAATGTGGCTGGTAAACTAAATATTTGGTTTGCTGGCAAAAGTTTTAGCTTAAAGCTAAATATTTAGTTGGTAATCCTAACACTGCCCTTAGTTTGTAAACTAAATATTTATAAATATTTTATTGGATATTTGTCTTGCTAATTAAATAACTAAATATTCAGAAGATGGTGAGCTTTCTGAAGAGTTTTAGACATAAAAATTGAACAGAAAAACAAATTAAAAAGGATAATGGAAACTTTTTGTGTTCATGCAAATGTTTATCATCAGCTATAAGTAAAACAGGAATTAGCTCGACCGTTTAACATACAAAGAAGAACCACTGAGAGTTGCACTTTTTCATGTTTTAAGAGGTCTGAATGATTTTGGCCCTGTATATCAACATAAAATACAAAACAGAATCAGGCCCCTATAAAACACAGGCAAACTCGATTAACCTGGCCCAGAAATGAAAGGTTACCTATAAATTAAAACCTTTCACTCAGATTACACCTTCATCTGTTTGTTCTGCAATTTTTCCACAATCTGCACCACAGGAAAGAAAGCTGCAGTCTTCCTGTATCTGATTCTTACAAATACTCTGCAGTTTGTTTGCCCACCTTTGTCTCACAGCGCTTACAAGCCTGGGCAGATATAAGTGACAACAGTGATGCAATTTTTTCCCCCCTCCTTTCTATTTCAACAAACATCCAGGCGCTCCTCCCTCAAACATACACACACTCAAGAGACATTCTGGTCTGCATGCAAACATCCATGACTAGTGTCGGTACCTGTTGTGGTGCAGCAGGGTTTCAGTGTAGAGCTGTTCGGTCGGAAGAAGGTTTCCACATCGGAGACTTGAGGGCAGCTGAACAGAGGTGATGCTGACTACAGCCTCCCAGTCCTCTGTAGACTGCAACAGGACACAGTGAGACGACACGTTCACTGGAAATGCAGCCGTCACAAGCTGCATTTCTGTTAACCGTAAAATTGCGCAAATTGAAAATACAAAAATTAATTTGCTTAATGGACACGAGTCACATGATGAACAGCCAGATGTTACTACAGGCAGAAACGACAAAGACAACAGGAAGTAGGTCTATGGCTGACAGATGACAAGCATTAGTGGCTTTGCTGAATTATAAATATATCTCATATGATAAGTCACTGCCATGATTTTTAATGACTTGATGAGTGAAGAAACTTATTCACATGATTTTAATGTCATGGAAACACAATTGGAAATTCAACATTAGCAGAAAATAGACAAAGATTTTGCACATTTGTAACGGAAAGGCAGCTACTGTCTACACCTAAACACACCTCAGGCTCGTAGCGAATCATGACTTCGTACTCCATGGCGTATGGGATGTTGTCGATGGTGAACACCAAGCCGGCGCCGTCTTTGACGCGAGCAAAACCGGGACCGGTCCAGGTGGCGATGTGGCTGGGAGCGTGCTCTCTGTGGACCATCGTGACATCCGGCTGAGTGGGAAGAAGACATGTCACCCACACAGGAAGCTATAGCTGTCAGACTCACTCTGTTATCACAAAGTAGTATTATTTCTCTTCCAATAGATAATTATGTACTCATTTGTGTTTGTCTGTGTACTGAGCAGAACCTTCAATAAAAGTTAAATGGTGAGTCAGAATCCTACTGTCTGCTGAAGCTGCCGGATGCGTCTCAGCGCTGCTTGAGATTGCTGCAGGCTTGAAATGCGCCGGTGTCGCCGATGCCTCCTCGCCTGGTTGCTGAGCTGCTGAATGCAGTCATCTGCTGCCTGCGGGCGGACCTGGCCCTGAGGACGAGGTGGGAAAAAAAAGCTCCATGTTAACCTCAGCATGTGGAAGTTTGAGCTCAAACTTGTTTTTATTTATTGAAGCTGAAGTTTCCCAGTTTTACTAAAGATTTTAGTGAAAACTGAGGAGAAAAGTTGCTGCTGTGCTGTCAAATATTTAGTTCTATTAATTTTGAAGATTATATATACACATCTGTCCATCAAATAATTCCTATTCAATTTTAGCTTTGTTCTTCTGATACCAAGTTTCATAACTGATCGACTTTTTATATGTCATTGAATATTCCAATTGTAAGCTACTTTTGTTCCAATAAAGCAAAGATTTTTTCTATTGACAAGTTGTGTAGTTGATCTAATTGGATTAAATCCATATTGAGCTTTAGTGAGTATTTTATTTTATGTAAAAAATTATGCACTCTATTATTAGTTCTTAAAGATTTTTTTGAAAATTGTAGGTGTAATGAGACAGGCATATAATTTGTGAAGAGGTGTTTGTTCCCACACTTATGCAGTGGAACAACTTTAGCCATTTTCTTTTTCTCTTGTTCTTTTAAACGGTACCATCTGGGAATGATAAATTGCAAATGCACATCAGTGGTTTAGTAATTTCAACGATGACTTGTTTTACAATAGTCATGTCAATATCCTCACAGTCTGATGAAGTTTTGTTTTAACACTGAAACAATTTAGAGAATTTCTTTCTTTCCACTGCTGCTAGAAATAATGTTGATGAATGTAAGAGAGCTAAAAAAAAAAGAGGAACATTTAGTCTGATTTAATGTCAGGCAGGTTATGGATTATATTTTCAGTAATATCTAGTTCCAACTGTATCTGCTGCATGTTTCTAAATCTTTACTGAACATCTTTATGTTCCCTACAGGAGAAGTCTAACAAGCAGAACATAAAATTGTCACTCGCACTGTAGCCTTTCTTCTCAGGACTTTCCAAAGTCATTGAACTCAGTTCTTCTCACATTCCTGCTGCAGAGATGTTGCAAGTGTGGACTGTCAACAATGTAGTCCTAGAAGCAAGGACTACATTTGCTTCTAGGAGTTGAACAACTTCATATTTTTTAAGGTCGACTACATCATGATAGTCGATGTCGACTAGTCACGGTGACGTCATAGTGACGTAAGCACAAAACGCTTCACAACTACTTGGAGGCTTTGTCAGCTATATTCACAGCAAATATTGCCCTTCTCCTGCTTTTATTAAGTCTATTATGCAGAATTAAAAGAGCAAAGGTCTGTTGCACAAAGTCGGGTCTGACTTTTTTATACTGATGATCTCTGGATAGCAACACGCATAGGAGTCAAATTATTACACTGACCACAATGGTGCTTTTGGAACATCGCAAATCAAACTTATTATGAACGGATCCCGTTTGGTTACAGTTGAATTCAAGGAAGCCGCCTGCTGCTCCTCTGCCCTATGCGCCGATGACTCAGCAGCGGCTCTCTGTGGGATGAACCGACATGTAGACGGTGGCAGAGATCGCCTCTATCAGATCCTCAGGCTGAAGCTTTAACTTCGTTTCCAGGTGTTGTCTAATAGTATTTTTATAAGGGCGTAAAGCTGCCAGGTTAGAAGCTTCAATACGTAGGGTGACATTGATCAGTTGGATGGATAAAAAGCCCGACATTGTGACATTACTCAGGTAGTCTTTTTTTTTTTAAAGGATTTTTTTGGTACTAGTTCATTTGACAGCAATCTGATTGTAAGGAGGCAGAGAGAGTGGAGCGGTAGAGAGAGGCCTGGGCCCAGCGAACAGAGAACGGGAGTTGGACTCCAGACTACCCCGGTCTACCACTGCACCACGCAATGACCCTATTGCGGTAGCCTATGCTGAAATTTTCAGTAAATTATGTACATTTTTACACAATTTGAGCTTTCTGACAAACTCATCTAGTTCACCTTCTTTCATTTCCTTGGAAAAATCTGTTTTGTCACGTGATCGCGACTAGTCGACTGGCCCAGAAAAAAGTCATTGCAGAGAAAAGAATCGACTAGTCGACTAATTGGTGCAACACCTATTAGGACACGGACCAAAGAATGATAAAAAAAGACAAAGGAATGTGTAAAAGCAGTTACAGAAGTGAGAAAGGATGAAGAGTATAATATGAGACTAGATTAGATACAGGAAAGGATGATTCTGGTTATCATCTTCTCTCAATTTAAGTTTAATACACAAACAGATGGACAGACAAATCTGCTGATCATCAGATCTGAGTTTTTTTTCTCACAAAGAAAACCTTTTAGCGTCCCAGTCACTTTCTCCACAGTTCAGCGACTGGGGTGATGCTGCTGAGCTCACCGGCAGCGAGGGGTCGGTGGGCGAGCGCCCGGCAGCCTCTTCAGCCTCGTATTTGTAGTAGTCGAGCGGAGCACAGAAATACCCAGGCTGCACCTCCGAACACTGTCGACCAATGAAATGCCTCCTGCAGTCGCACTGCCCACTATCCATCATGCATCTTATTGCAACAGGAAGACAAAAATGTAAAAAATATTCTGGTTAGGGTAAATTCTGACAACCAAACCTCTATGAACCAGGCTATGAGATTAATATTATAGACACATGCTTTCTAAATTCACATTCAGATTATGTTTTATCCATAAGATCAACCTGTTGTTGAACGCTCCACCGAAGTTGCACTCACAAGGTCTGCAGCCACCAAGGTCATTACTGAGACCCCAGTATTCAGGCTGCAGAGACAGAAAACACTCAGCTTAATCCATGATGCACTGGGTTACTTCAGGTATTTGACTATAAGTGGTGCAATAGCTGTTTGTTTTTTTTGTTTGTTTTTTTCAGACCGTTTATGAGAACAAATACTTCAGGATATGTACTTGCTGATTCCAAGTACTGCTACCAAGTAGTTAAGAAGTTGCTATTTATACTTTACACACAATAACTTTAGAAAACAAATTCATTTTATTTAAAACAGGATGTCTCTTCTTCTTTTTAAGGTCGCAGTCCCTGTGACTGTTTTAACAAATCATAAATAGACCATACATACAGATTGTTTAGTCTTCAAATGATTTATCTAATTACTATATTATTTTTGCTACAGTTTAGATTTATGGCCTGAGGCGGATCTGTAATTCAGTCCTGGTCGAGGCAAAATGCCTCATGCTTGCGGTGAGGCTTCTGTAGTTTGTTTAATAAACTACAGAAGCTACATACACAGAGAAACCCATAAAATGTGTAGTAGAAAATTTGTGTTAATCTACTTACTACAGTTTAAACCAAAATAAAGTATAATGCATAAGTTCATTAGACTAACAAGCACAGTGCACTGCAGGCACACACAGCCCCACCCTGCTTCACTCCTATCAATCACACATCCCAGATGATTTGCACCTGACTCACCTGCGGTTACAACAAGCGATACGATGGAGCTGGAAGATGCTAAACAAAAGCTGGACTAAAAATTAAAGCAATAAAAGCTTTCCCCCCCCCCCACCAGGGGGCTATTTGCAGGCTCTAATGTCCCTTTTTTTTTGATAGTAGGCTGACAGGAAGGGGGTAAGGAGAGGGGGGAAGACATGCGGTAAATGTCGTCGG
>CAEFZX010001037.1:0-26582 GCA_903066825.1 Alfaro cultratus | reverse complement strand
CCAATTATTTATTTTCTTACAGTCAAATTTAAAAACATTGGAATATTTTTACATTTTTTTTTTTTTTTTTTTTTTTTTTTTTTTACAGTGTTCAGTACTTTTTAAAATCCCAATGAAACCATGCCTAGTTTGGGTTAAAACTCTCAACCATTAAACTCCCAGAGAAGATTATTTCTTGATTCTAGCACTGATCAACGCTTGGGTTTCCACATGTCTTTTGTCAGAAATGAAAACTGGAATCTTCAATACCATGCCATTATATCAAATAATAGAGGAAATCACACTTTGGCATTTTTATTTATCTTCGAAACTTATGGTAAAAGATGGTGCTTTGAATTGGGTTTTAAGGAGTTTGAAGACCAACCGAGTAACTAAAGCTATCATTCCTACGCTTTTCTTTTGGCCTGCTGAGGAAGGGGAGAGCTACTGCCATGTGGCTGAAAACCAGCAGGATATTGATTTTTTAATTCAGAACATTGGATTGAATGTAATGGAAATCAGTCAAAAATAGAAGTATTAACTTTTTCTAATCAGAAAAGAAGGGTTTAGATTTCCAAAATGTCTTGGCACTCACAATAAACTTGAAATTATGGTTGTACTCTGACTGTGGTGTGACAGAGAAAATGGTCCTGCAGAGGATAGTGAGGGGAGCTTAGAAGGGTTATTACAGTTGCTGAACCAACAGTGTGCTATAGCTTTTTGCCTCAAGCTGTTAAAACTCTGTGCTGCTGTTAAGTTATTTTATGTTTTATACATTTTGTGATTGACCTATTTTATGTTTTTTTTTTTTTTTTGCAATACTTTTATTTGTCAATCACCCTCTTTTTGTTTTTCACTCCAGCGATCTGGGATGCCTCCTAGCAGATTGGGGGGCCTCATAGGATCCATGGGGGGTCAGATGCCGGGCCCTTCTTACGGCGGTGGCAGCATTCCGATGCGTCCAGGCATGGGCCATCCTGGCATGGACGCCTCAAGGAAGCGCTTCCTTCAGCAGCAGCAGGAGGCGCTGGGAGGCCCAAGAAGAGGGTAAACTATGCAAAACAAGTTATCTGCATAATTTGTAAATTAAGTAAAATAATTGAAAGTGATTTTTTTCTGTAATATGTAGAAATGAAAACAGTCAGGAATATTATAGCTGTTATTTGATCACTTTTGTAAAGGTTTGATAGAGATTTTAGTGGATTACGACTTCTTTTAAAGAAGTATCAATAATATCAAGATACTTAATTTTTTTTATGTTTGGAGGTTCTGTCATAAAAATTAAATTTCTATAGGATGATAGGACAAGGATGTTAATTGATTATTCGATTTTAAAACATTGGCACTTTCTTTACTTATTTAACTTCAAGCTTTTTTCTATGCAAAATTCAAAAAACATTAGTAGACGCAAATAAACAAATTCCTTTTTGAAAATTTTATTCCCCAAAATACAATAATGTTGCATTCCCTTAGTAAATTTGAACCAAGTGAAGCTAAATCTGCCACTCAAAGAGTTTTGGGTAGAACATATGTGCAGACAAAAGTATTTTTTACCTTAAACTCAAAATATATTTTATACAATTTTGGCTTAGTTACTGCTGAATTATTTTATTTTATTTTTTCAGAAAATGGTCTCTTTTTGAATCTGTATACTCCCGATCATTCACGAGTACTAAATTAGGTGATGATTATTTCAATAGTCAATTGTTTGCGATTAATTGATTAATTGTTTCAGCTGTCTCTGTCTGTATGGCTGAAAACCTACAAAGTGAAATTCTTAAGTCAGGACTCAGCAGTAAAAGGTTTTACAGAATATCTGCATTTCTCCTTTTCAAAACTGTAGAAGCTCCATGTTAAAATATGTTTTCTACAATAAAGCTGATTTACTGCTATGATTCTTCCACTAACTTTTTAAATCTATAAAGAAGCTATAAGAAGTTTCTCAGTCATAGTCAATTATCACTTATTAATTTTTTTTGACCCACTGTATGCATGAGAGCAGTTGATATTACACAGCTCTGCAGGTAAAGAGATTTAAAAAAAACGTTTACAGAATGCCATTTTAAGCATTTGTTAGCGCTTTATTTTGGCATTGAGCACTATTAGCATATTTAGTGCGGTTAGTATTAATAACTGTAAAGATCAGTTTGTGTGCATTTTCTGGAGAGTTTATAGATTTGTACTTTAATTGTCAAGATTTGCTGTATTACGTTCAGCTTCCTGATGTCTAACTCTTCTGTTTTGGTAGTAAATTAAAAAACATCTTGCTAACCGTGCATGTTTTTTCCTCAGTAATAACTTCTACACTGAAGGTTGCTGCTGACAGTGACTTAGCTTATTTTTGGTGCATTCACTGATCAGAAAAAAAAGATCGGATTCTTAGTTTCTGACCAGCCATTCACAAATCGGTTCTGATTCCGATCATTTTATTTTTGATGCATCTCCTTAACGAAGGAGCTAATTAGTGAAATCAAACAATTTTTGTGTGTGTGTGTGTTTCCTTAAAGTCACGGTCCTAAAGAAGATCTCTGAAAGCGGCTGCAGTGTTAAAACTCCCAATGACACGAAGAGACCAGTGTCTCATGACTGGCCTTTGGCTTTCAAAGCAACAGACACAAGAGGCTATTTTTGACTTCAAACCACTTGGTGACGCCACGCTTATGAAAGTGCTGCACTGCAACATGAAACGACATTTACAGCATCGGCTTTAATGAATCTGCTGCTCTGGGGTTTATTTAGCAACACAGTAATGTTTATTAAGGAACGCCAAATTGCTTAAAGCACCATCCTGAATGAAAGGGGGGGTGGGTGCTGTATAATTGGATTAAAAGAACAGATCAGCTCTTGTGTGTTGAGCAGCAAATAATCCTGAGAAACCTCAGGAAGATTTAATAAAGAGCTAACATTGGCTGTGATCGTGTGATTGCACTGTGAAGTTATTCCCCAGTATTTGATAATCAAATATGGTCTTCTACTGAGTTCCTGAGAAATTGGTTAACCAAAGAGTGATGAGATTCAACATAGAAGGGCTTGTTTCCTGTCAGTTAGTGATCTCACCATTTCTTTTCTGGTCGTTTTAGAGCAAAAAGGCGCAAAATGGCTGACAAGGTTCTTCCTCAAAGGGTAGGTACACATTTGACCCAACAGTCATAAGTAAAACCAACCCATCAAAGATGACTAGAGCTCATAAAAACTCCCCTTTTTCTCGATGTTTAGATTCGAGATCTGGTCCCCGAGTCTCAGGCCTACATGGACCTTCTGGCCTTTGAAAGGAAGCTGGATCAGACTATCGCTCGGAAACGCATGGAGATTCAGGAGGCCATCAAGAAGCCGATCATGGTATCTCCTCTTCATTCACTTATTTCTTTGTGGATTTCAGGCTTTTCAAGCAGCAGAAACTCTAGTTAAGAAGAGCTGCAGGGCTTGTTTTGGTCTGAGAACCAAAGATTATTAGAAATTTTCCGGATGTGCATTTCTTTGTCAGTTTATTATTTGCATAACAGATCTTCAGTTGATTCAAATTTGTTGTTGTTGACCAACATGTTGTTCAAAGGGCCTTTAATGAAAGTGAAAGAGATGACTGTTAGGTTACCGAAAGATTTTTGATCCATTCTGAGAATAAACTTTGCAGTGTGAAAACTCTGGCTGTCCACGGGCAACAACAGCAGACTAATGCTGGGGGTTTTTTCTCAAAGAAACATCTGTTCAGGATTCAGCAATGAGATGAAAACTTTCCATGAAGTGGCATTTAGAAAAGAGTTCACGGGAACAAATTCTTAGTTTATCTCAAGTTGCAAACAATTCATTTGGTCTAGAATTAAAAGAACAGCCTAGATTTTAAAGTAATTATTTGTGAAATGATACTGAGATTGTGTAGTAGAGACTCTAGATAAAAGCACGTTAGAGGCTATGATCCAAATCATAAAACCTCTTGAAAACCTGGAGGCGGCGTGATAATGTTATGCATGAATGGTTTCTTTGGCTCACTGGATTATTGATTATGTAAAAGAAGGACTTGGTGCATAACTATGGATAAATTTCCTGCTTATATTCAACCAAAAGCGGCATACTTAATACAATCTAAGAAAAAAAAAAAAACTGGTATATTCTGATTCGGCTTAGTCTATCACCTGGAAGTGTTGCTATTAAACAGCTAAGAGAACCTCCAGTGATTCATGGCTCCAGGACTTCCTGAGCTTTCAATCTACAGAAGATTATTAGTAAAAAATAAACTTTGATCATAATACACTTTCAAATCTAAACGTGATTATTCACACTCTAAAGCGTAGTCTCTACATAACATTTCTGGTAAAATGCTAACTAGTTTTATTGTAAGTGTATGCTGTGGTTTTTTTTTAAAAGTTGATCAGAGTTTATAGAAACTCTTGATGAAATAATTAATGATTTTCTGTTTCCCTGGAGTCTAAATGTGACCTGACATGATGTTCTGCTGTGCATCTGTTTCTTTCCCAAAGACTCAGCGAACGGTTTTAGAGTTCATAGCTTCATGGGTTTTTTAAAATAAAAAGCTGGCACCAATAGACCAATAAAATGGTCATAATTGGGTTTTCTAGGCGGAATATGTCCAAAAATATGGTTAAAATGGTTTGGAAGACACAAAATCAACCTTCTTCCATCTGCTGTACAATGAGCTGAGAAGAGAACAATTTGGAAAACTGATGAGTCTGGAGACAAGTGTTAAAAGATTTCTCTCTGTCTGCTCCAACGTTGTGAAACAGTACAGAAGATAAAACTGACAATAAGAACTATTTTATTATATCTTTTTGAGGTAACTATTACTGTGACCGCAGTCACAGCCCCACAAATATAAATAATAAGGCATTAAAAACATTCCCAGTTGTAATTTTCTTCATTTGGACACCAGTTGCATAAAGAAATATGATTGGTATCACTTAACTCCAAGCGGACAGTGATTTTTCAGTGATTGGTATTTTATCGATGCTTTTATCAAACCTGACAGTAAGGACAGCTTTCGGGGGTTTTAAACATCATGAATTTGAATTTATCGTAAAACCGATAAATTTATCATGATGAATGGTACGATAAATGTCCTTAATTCTAAAGCTGCACTTTGTATTGCTTTGTTAAACAACTTTTTTTCCCCCTCCTAACTTAAAAATATGTTGGATTTTTCCTGCATTTCTCCATTTAAGACTCAGAAAGCTCTTTATTTTAAGGCTTTTTTGACTCATGCCAGCGTGCGTAGAAGCTGCTATTTATCTGAAACAGGTTTTATTAAACAGCTGTTGCGTCTGAGCTGTTACGCTGGCCTAAATTTACAACCTTTTTTTTTCATTCTCCTCTTGATGCAGCAAAAGCGCAAGCTTCGCATCTACATTTCCAACACTTACACTCCCAGCAAGCCGGAGGGAGAGGAATCTGAGAAAGTGTCCTCCTGGGAGCTGAGAGTGGAAGGCAAACTCCTGGAGGAAGTAAGTGGACGTTGCAGCTGGGGAACCGGACCTTTTGTTTCTGTTTGGACGTTTGCTCTCTGCCTTCAGATTCCCCATTGTTGTGTTCCTGCGAGTTGCAGTTGGTCCTTGGCTCAGACCGCGTAGCCAGATGTGCGTTTACAGCTTTCCCCTATCCCACCCCACAACAGCTAACGTTCTCACACACTTACACACACGCACGCACGCACACAAGCTCACACTCTCTGTTGAAACACGGAATTGAAACCACTGGCCGTTGCATACCAAGAGCTGACATGCCTCCCCTCCCTCCATCAATTCTAGCCCAGCTCATTGTGTCATCTGGGGCCACAGAAGATGGATCTTTTTTTTTTTTTTCTTTCTTTCTGTTAATTTTTTCCCTCTTGCTCATTGGTTCAGGCATGCGTAGGAGCGCCGCATGGAGCAAGTGGGAAAAAAAGGAAAAGGGGATGTCAGGGAAGGAGTGAGAGGGGTCATGTTGAGCAAACAGGCTTTGACAGGGCAGCGAGGAGCCTGGGGGGTGCAACAGCTTTTTCTACTCAACAGTTTGGTTCCTCACTCCCAATGTGGTCAGAGCTAAACAATGCAGTTGTGGATTGACACTGCAGAGTAAGGAAACACTGAGCCCAACGTGTTGTGCTGGCCTTTCACAGTCTTTGTGCTCTCTCTCTTTCTTTGTCTCTTTCTGGGGTTTTTTTCAGGCTGGTAAGCAGAAGAAGAAGTTCTCATCTTTCTTCAAAAGTCTGGTGATTGAGCTCGATAAGGAGCTTTATGGACCCGACAATCACTTAGTAGAGGTACGCAGCGATGATCCAGCTTCAAATGGATTTATCTCCCAATAAAAACTTATTTGTCAGAATATTAAGTGAAAAGAGGTGGTTTCCTTGCATTTTCTTCATTTAAACAGGGTTTAAACAACCAAAGCAGCAGATATCCAATATTTACACCAGCTTACATGACTTTAAGTACTTATAAGTAATTACAAATACACTTACTATGCTAAGAAAATAAAAATAATAAAATTACCAGAATAAAGTTGTGAAATTGAGAGAGTAAATGAACATTACTGGAGTAAAACAATGAATTTTTTTTTTTTAAACAATTGTTCACCTTAAATTATTTTTTTCAAAAGTTAAATGCTTTTTAATAACAATCTTTCACTGCAAGTCTTTTCAGGTTTGTTTCCACTCGTTTTCTACACCCGAAGTTTAAAATTTACACCCATTCTATTGTAATTTAAGATAATTTTGTTCGTTTTTCTTTTCTAGTGGCACAGAATGCCCACCACTCAGGAGACAGATGGTTTCCAGGTGAAAAGGCCGGGCGATGTGAATGTCAAATGCACTCTTCTGCTCATGCTTGACCACCAGGTAGCAAAACCACTCTCTCTGCTCTTTTTTTCAAAGTTTAATATATTTTTTGTCGACCAGTACTCACTTTTGGCCAACATTTCTCCTGTTCAGCCCCCGCAGTACAAGCTGGACCCTCGCTTGGCGCGTCTTCTGGGCGTTCACACGCAGACTCGGGCCAGCATCATGCAAGCTCTCTGGCTCTACATCAAGAACAATAAGCTGCAGGACAGCCACGAGAAGGAGTACATCAACTGCAACCGCTACTTCAGACAGGTCAGGCCACAGAGTCTCTGATGGCTTTAGATGGCGACCATTTTACAACTTGTAAAATCCTCTGCTGAAGCCGAAAATCTGTTGATTTTGACTCCTTGCGAAACCAAAAAAGGAAATCCCTCCTCAACTTAAGCTTTCTTGCAGATATTTGGAGCCGTCACCCGCATGTCTCAGTCTGGGCATAGTGTTCTTTTGGTGATGCTCAGTGTTGTTTTTTTGTAACGTTATATCATGGGATTGTGGCCCAAAAGTTCCAGCTTAGTTTTGTCAGGGCTGGCATTCATGAAGTCCAGTTTTATCCTCGTCTTTTCTTTGACATGTATTGCACAGATATTTACCTTTTTGAGGCATTTAACTGATTGATTATTGTAACACATCTCAGATCTTCGGCTGTCCACGCATGAAGTTCTCTGATATTCCCATGAAACTAGCAGGCCTGCTGCACCACCCCGACCCCATCATCATCAATCACATCATCAGGTAAAGGAATATTTATTGTCCAATCTCTGTTTGGGTGTGTTTTGCTTCTTCTTTTTTTTATATATATACTGCATACATTCTCCTGAAATGGACAGTTGAAAACTGTCCTGTTGTCTGAACTTGATTTTTCTTTGAAATCTTTTAAATCAAACCCTGCTTAGCAGCAGCTCTGTGTGTTTCCTCTGTATAGTGTGGACCCCACCGATCAGAAGAAAACAGCCTGTTATGATATCGATGTGGAGGTGGATGACCCTCTGAAAGGCCAAATGAACAGCTTCCTGTCCTCCACCACCAACCAACAGGAAATTGCTGCTCTTGAAATGAAGGTTGGACTTGAACAGTAGTTCCCAAACGTTTTTAATCTTTATCATAAAACTGTTAGAGTGAAACATTTCTGCTGCTTGTTACAGATCCATGAAACGATTGAATACATTAACCAGCTTAAGACGGAGAGAGACTTCATGCTGAGCTTCAGCAATAATCCACAAGAGTTCATCAAGGACTGGTTGAAGTCTCAGTGCAGAGATCTGAAGGTAAATAAATGTAAACTTTTCTACCAGCTTAACAACCCAGGAGTCTTTGTTGGATGTTAGTCAATCTAACATCTCTTGTGTTTAAAGAACCTTATTTTAATACAGACTAAAATGTTTTTTAAATGCTGCTTGGAAGTTAAACTGTATGAATAGTATAAATTAACACAATATTTTGCTCAGAGGTTCTGAATCAAAGTTATTATAGATAACTAAAACGAACAAAATAACAGCTGAAATTGAGAACTTTTTGAACTAAAATAGATAAAAACTGTAATTAATGGGGGAAAACTGTTACTAACCAGAACTATATTGTGTGACTATAAAACTAACTGAAACATACTAAAATTACGTCAGCTGTCAGAAAATTACTGTAGCCTTTAATTCTCCTGCTGGCACTACGGTTGTCTGCAAAATGGCGACTGCGAAAATTGGGATTAAACAGAAAAGTCAGTTGGTTGTTCAACAATGATTGAATAAATTTAAAAAAAATGTTATCTTCTGTTGATTATGCATTAAAGTTGATATATAGATAATCACAATACAATACTTTGACCTTTTTGAATTCTGCACCAAAAACATTAACCAGTGTATGGAAAAACAAAAACTACTACTATAACTAATAAAAACTAAACTAAAACTAAGCAATATTTAATTAATAACTACTAAAAACTAGCAAACGCACTCTAAAATCTGATTAGAGAAGAAGTCATAACAAAATGAAACTAAACTATAAAAAAAAAAACTACTACAACTCAGCATTTATCTTTGTTAAAGTAGAACCTGTAAGCAGGACTACAGAAAACATTCACACACAGAAACGCAGCCTGCATTCATGAAACACAAACTGTGATGTCAGCGAAACACTTTATCCAATATATACAAAACTTTCAACCAAACCCATAATGAGGGTATGCTTAGACAGCTCAAATTCATCTTAGTTTAGAAAATAATTATACTCTAGCTAAGGAGTGTCAGACTTGAAACAAAACGTCTGAAAACATGTCATGAGGTAAAACCTTTCGCCCACCAACTATGAATTTTGGGCTTTAAAGGCTTAACCCGTCTACATTTCATTTGTTTTCCTGCTCTTCGGTTGTGCCTTTATTCACAAAAACAGGTTTTCAGGTTTCAAGCTTTGTGATTAAAGGTTTGTGCAGGTTTGGAAAATGGTTCACTGTATTCATGAAGTATGTCTGTTCCACCAGCTGATGACCGATGTAGCAGGAAACCCAGAAGAAGAGCGAAGAACTGAGTTCTACCAGGAACCGTGGGTTCCTGAAGCAGTGGGCAGATATGTCTATTCCAAAGTAAGTAGAAACTATCACTGTTTTTAGTGGGTGACTTTAATGTTCGTTAAAGTTTCTAGTCTAAATGTAAATTTTAATGCTATTTTAGACTCAATTTTATTTATTAAAAACATTCACCAACCTTCCCGCTCTTATCATCGTACTCTTGATCTTGTGCCTACTGGCTAAGTGTTGTGAATTGTTGCTGTATAAATGAGCTGAATTGAATTTTTGTCTCTAAGGTGACACATAAAAAGAAACATCAAGACAACAGTGTGTTTAAATATTATTTTATCAGTCAATTTAAAGCAGTTTTTATCTGTTTACTCCCAAATTGCATAAATCAGTCCATCCAGTTTCTTGTGAATTATTGTGGAAACTCACACAAAACATCAAATCCCTGCACTTTTTTTGCGCTGATGCGTAATTGTAAGTTTATTGCAGATTTTTTGCAAAAATTGAGAAAAGCATTGGATTTAAGTAATGGCTTCTTACTTCTACTAAACAGCTGCCTCAGTCTTAATGTTGAGTTATAATCCATAACGATGTGGCAAGTAATAAAAAGTCGCAAATATTTCTAAATTACTACCACAAACACTTTTCTAATGCAAAAAATAAAAAATCACCAAAGCGATTGCGAACACCTGGAGGGACTGAAAATATGTTTAGTATTATTTAATTTGAAGAAGTCATTTATATTTCAACAGTTCAACTGATTTTATCAGTACATTGTGGCCCTTTACGAACATTTATGATCTTGATTTGACCCAAAAGAGCCAAAGCAGTTTGACTTACCTGCACTAAACCATCTTTGTTTCAGGTGCAGCAGAGGAAGCAGGAGTTGGAGCAAGTGTTGGGCATCCGACTCACCTAAAGATGGATTCTCGAGTCTTCGTAGCCACCGGTCGGCTTAAGTCAGCTCATCCAATCTTGATATCTTCTTATTTGAAACTGGAAATAGTTCAGCCATTCTTGCAGGTTAAAATGTTTAACACGGCCTTTTTCTCTTAGCAAGAAAGTGGGACAAAATTATTGATTTATGTGTTATATAGTAAAGTATTTGCTTTGCATTGTCTGTCATTGTGAGCCTTTTTAAAAAAGAAATGGTGCCTTGTTTTACATATTTTATATATGGTACAAAATCCTGAAAACCAATAAGTGCTGGTGCTGTATTTTATTTCATTTTTTATTTTTTTTTACCATTTATTAGAGGGGTCTTTTTTTGCTCATGTTAAAGAGAAGTAACATTTGGGGTGCTGTGGTGGCACAGGGGCAAAGCATGACCCACATATTGAGGCCATAATCTTCGTGGTGGTGGTCGCAGGTTTGATTCCCTGCCTGGCCGCATGTCTTCCTCCTCTCTCATTACCCTCCTTCCTGTCTAACTACCTTCAAATAAAGGCCACTAGAGCCAACAAAACCTTAAAAAAAAAAAAAAGAGAAGTAACATTTAAGTGCCCAGTGTCTAGGAACAAATGCTTGAATGCATTTTAAAAATTACCATCCCATTCTTTGTAAGACATCAGAACAGGAAGCTCTTTTTATGCAAAAATATATTTGAGTAATTTGTGCTGTTCATGTTTTTGATATTCTTTTAATATTTGATATGTGAGAAAGCACTTCACTGGCTTTCACCATTACCTTCTGAAGGTTTACATGTTATTTTCTTTGTTTGTGTTTATCATTGTTTAAAGACCAAAAGAAGAAACGTTGGCAGACTTTGTGGAAGTTTATTAATAATTAGTAGTGCAAATTCCAACGTGTTAGATCTTCAGAACTTATGACGAGTTTAATTAAAATCCTCTGTAAAGGCTTGAACCATTCCACCGTATTGTGCCAAAATGTGTTTTGTGAATAAGAAATATGTACAAGTATTTTTTGTAAAGCTTCTTTGTAAAATGTTGGCTTGTTTGTTCAAAAGCTTTTATCTTTTATACATTTGAGGTATTTCTCAATAAATGTACTTATAAATCTTTTTTTTTTTAAGTTCATAAAAAGTTGAGCATTTCTGTGCATTGCTTTCCATTGCACGGTCACGGCAGATGATAGCGATACCTCCTCTGCTTGTGCTGTAGTTGTACTGCTGCGTGTTTGGGCTGGTCCCAGGGCTCAGGTTGTTCTGCAGGGCTGCCGTTTCAACAGGTATATCTGGTTTTACTCAAACACTACCACTCCTCAACTGAAAGCCAAGATAAATACAACCTTCCTTTCTGAGTCTCGGCTTGCAAATTGACACCGGTTTACAGTGGTGGTTCTCACATTTAACGGCACGCTGGGCAAACCCAATTCCCAAAGAAGCTTAGTTGGCAAAAAAAATAAAAAAATCAGAATCATGATCTAAAAACATTGATCTGTTTGGAATTGGTCTAGATTGACTGATGATACCAAGAAAGTGTTGCATGCTCTTTTTGTGGGTTTTTACATGTAGACTAAAAGTTTTATGAACTGAATTTTTTGAAAATTAGGTCTGACCAAAATATTTTAGACTGAAGTCTTCAAAAAGAATCCTTTTACACTGAATCATACCAACTTTAGTGTCATTAGTCACTTGATGAAGGTAAACACTAGTCACTGCAAGAACTGTTCTGAAATATGTACATTACCTATAGTCAGAATTTTTACATGGTAAAATATGATTTGGAAAAATGCTTAAAAATAGTGTTATTTGTGCGTATTATTTTTTTTTTTATTTCAGTCTTTAAAATTTGCACATATTTTTTTTTTATTTTTTTGCCTGTGTGGTGAAATCATTTTAAACATATCAGTCGTTCTGACCAGGTGTTCAGTACTTCAGTAGCCATTTTACCAAATACTTTTTTGCTTGAGTAATTTCTTAGGCAGCTACTTGACTAAAATATGTTGAGGTATTGCTACTTTTACTTGTATACGGTTGGGTACTCCACTTCTGAGTATTTTGTATAAAAAGTTTGGGAACCATTCGGTTACAGTAGTTCCGTTTTATAACTTGAACTGCAGGGGGCGATCTAAATTATTTACCACAAATTCACATTGAAGAAGAAGCTCACCGGAAATACGACTGCGCTAAAGCGGACGCCGAAATTTCAAGATGGAGGTAGACGGAGTCGATCAAGTAGGTGTAATTTTCTGTCGATTGGTTAATTTTAAGCATTAAAATAGTAGGAAAATCATATTGTAGCGCTTTTCGGTGAATAATTTCTTTGAACCTGTTGTGTTGTGTCAGCTATTGGGGGCTTTGGTTTAAAAACCTAAGGGATATTTTTTATTGAAAACAATGAATGTGTTGTGCAGGTTTGCTGTCTCATTGTAGCCGAGCCTGCTAAAGAGCTGTAGGCTCGCTGTCAACTATAGGCTCCGTTAATATTAACTTTGCTTCCTGTACCGAATGTAAACAGCTTCTTCACAATTGTAGGGTATGTTTATACTTTTAAGATATATTGTGTTTTTATAAGCAACCAAGTTTTTGGTTTATCACCTTTTTAGCAAACGTTTACTCGGGTATTAGCTCATGCTAACAAATTTTAATCAGAGTTAAAAGAAAAATAATTTCACCCTGGAGTCACTGAAATTTGTGATTATGTATACATTTCAACTGGATATTGATAATCTCCACACTTTAGGTTTGTTACTTTTATAAACAAGTGCTTTTAAAGTCCAGTGATCCATCAGTTTTCATAAATATCAGAATTAGCTCGATTGGTCAAGATTTTGTGCACAAGGAATTTGACTTCGACTTCAAGGATACATTACATTTAAACGTAGACGAAATAAAAATAAAGGCTAAGAGGAACAATAAGTATCCATTTTTGTATATATATATAGCGAAAAAAGGACAGCATAATATAGAGCAAATTTTGTTCTATAATCATTTTACTTCACATTGGAGTGTAAGGTGTTCAACATATTTTCATCATTTAAGGTTTAGGTAATTTCGTTCTTTGTTTTTTTCCTTACCCGCCTTTTACTTGTTTCATTAAGACCATGAATGTAACCGAAAAACTTATAGAAAACCTTTTAGTATTTTTGATCAAACCCCTGTTGTTTTTAGTCTCCCTTTTTTGTTTTCATGCTTGTAAGATGCAATAATATAAGTCTGACCCCATTCCACTCTAAATGTACAGTAAATAATTGTTCAGAGACAAAATCCTGCTGTACAAGAAATGCATCTAAGGTCACTTCTCCTCTGCTAGATGGAGACAGGGGAGTTTAAAGGTGGCTCAGGTCTCCGGCAATACTACTTATCGAAGATAGAAGAGCTACAGGTGAGCATGATATGCGAAGTTAGTAAAACGCTTTCTGCGAAAGGGTTATTAATTTCTGTTGTTCTTTTTCTCTCATAAAAGCTGACAGTGAACGATAAGAGCCAGAATCTCAGACGTCTGCAGGCGCAAAGGAATGAACTCAATGCCAAAGGTAGATTTGAATTTTTTAACATATTTTTTTTTAAAAGCTCACAGGGTTTCGATATAAACATGTTTACATGTTTTTGCCTGTCAGTGCGTCTGCTCCGTGAGGAGCTGCAGCTGCTGCAGGAGCAGGGATCCTACGTGGGGGAAGTGGTTCGGGTTATGGACAAAAAGAAAGTGCTGGTGAAGGTATGCAGCACTTTGGGTCTGAACTGCAGCTTAATGCTTTCTCTTCAGTTTGATCTGATTTCTATCTTTGTCCACATAGGTACATCCTGAGGGGAAATTTGTTGTGGATGTGGACAAGAACATTGACATCAATGATGTAAGTATTTTAGCCGATCAGTTTCAGGAGAACACATGTTCAGGTTTTATATTAATGTCGCTTTTCCACCAGGTAACTCCAAATTGCCGCGTGGCTTTGCGTAATGACAGCTACACCCTACACAAGATCCTGCCCAACAAAGTGGACCCTCTGGTTTCCCTGATGATGGTGGAGAAGGTTCCAGACTCCACCTATGAAATGATTGGTGGGTTGGACAAACAGATCAAGGAGATCAAAGAAGTCATAGAGCTGCCGGTGAAGCACCCAGAGCTGTTTGAAGCTTTGGGAATCGCGCAGCCAAAGGTGGGTGAAAGTCAATGAATGCTTTTATTTTTTGGTGTTTTACAGTCAGTTTGGAGACCACTAGGGCTGAGCGAGTTTTCTAATTTTAATTGACTTATTTTTTGTTTAGCTTTCTTTTCTAAAAAAGAAATGACAAATGCCGGAAATGTTTTCAAAAAGTGAGTTTCTTTTAGTTGTACAACAGAGTAGTAGGATCAGGCTGCAAGACGTTTTGTTTAGTACCAGGAATGTAGTTTCAAAGTCCTGTTGCTGATAATCATTTGATGCTGATGTGTTAAAAATTAAATCTTAAAATGCCAGAAATTGGATTGATTCATTGCTGCAGTAGCCAACAAAGTTTCTTGTTTGTTGCAGGGTGTGCTGCTGTATGGACCACCAGGAACTGGGAAGACTCTGCTAGCCAGAGCGGTAGCCCACCACACTGACTGCACCTTCATCAGGGTCTCCGGCTCTGAACTGGTCCAGAAATTCATCGGAGAGGGTGACTTCCCATCTTCACATCTCTTATCAATCCTGCAGCACAGTTCCTGAAACGTCTCCTAACTCTGTAATATCTCCTGCTCCGTCCCAGGCGCTCGCATGGTGCGCGAGCTGTTCGTCATGGCGAGGGAACACGCCCCCTCCATCATTTTTATGGACGAGATCGACTCCATCGGTTCGTCCCGCCTGGAGGGCGGCTCAGGTGGAGACAGCGAGGTGCAGAGGACGATGCTGGAGCTGCTCAACCAGCTGGATGGGTTCGAGGCCACTAAAAACATCAAGGTGACGCAGATCGGTTCGGTTCCACGACTGAAGGTTTAATGACTGTACAGTGAAGTGTTCTGCACCATAACTAAGAAACCCACGCTAGAGTAGTTATAATGGCATAATGAATCAGTTTAAAATAGAAAAGTTTTTGAAAATTATAAAATTCCCCCACAACAGCTGCAACTAATTTTCTGATATCACTTTTACAATTTTATGGCAGGTATAGTAAATATTCTTCCTTTAACTTCTGAAGGAAAACAAACTGTAAGGACTGGCATTCATAAAAATATGAAAATATACCATTTCAAATGCAAATTGACCACTGCAGTGATATATTTGGCCTTCTAGATTTGCTTTTCCTGCCTTCAGTGCCCAAGTGTTTGAGATGCTAAAGGTCAAACAGCGTTTTGGACATTCTGAGAACAAAGAGCCAAGAAAATATCATCATTACAACATCAGAAATATCACAGATATCAGATTAAAGTATTACTTTAATAATAAAACTTTTTTGTCAAACACACAAGACAAAACGAAAGGATCCTTGTATGGATAAAAATAAGTCTCCCTTTTTTTTTTTTACAGTAATAATTTCCACACAGAAGAGTTTTTTACTTCAACCTGTTAGAACTGATCTGGACTGTAAAATCTGATCTCAGGTCACATTTCAGAAAATAGATGTTCTACTTAGAGGAGACAAACAGTCTCTCGTTAGAGAAAAGCTGACATGCTATTATTTTTTCCCTGCAGGTCATCATGGCCACCAACCGTATCGACATCTTGGACTCGGCTTTGCTCAGGCCAGGAAGGATCGACAGAAAGATCGAGTTCCCTCCTCCTAACGAAGAGGTTCCTAACACTGCATTTTCTTAAAAAAGGTATTTTATTTTATTTGCTTAAAAACATTAACACTTTTGCGTGTAACAGGCCCGTCTGGACATCCTGAAGATCCACTCCAGGAAAATGAATCTCACTCGGGGCATCAACCTGAGGAAGATCGCAGAGCTCATGCCAGGAGCCTCCGGAGCCGAGGTCAAGGTGGGAATTACGCCCGTTAATCTGAAGAATTTAGCATCTGAATGAGCAGGAGCACAACTAAATCTGGTTTAGGGCTGAAACAATTAATCGTGATTAATTGATTCTTGAAATAATCGTCAACTAATTTAATAAATTAGTCATTAGCTGGAATATAGACTAAAAAACCCATATGCTGAAAGAGCAACATACTGAGAGCAGTAATTCAGCTAAAACTGTACAAAACGTTTTGGTAAAATTAAAAATAAACAGTTTCAGCTTCACCTCATTAAAAAAAATCCTGTCAAGAACCTTTAATTATCCTAGTAATTGGTTAATAAAAAAAAATCAGTCATAGACTGCATCAATGTTCAATCAAGCATTACACATATTGATGTTTAAAGTATTTTTTTAGCTACAGATTCATCCTTTGCTACAAATGATCAAACGTTCACTAAAGGAATGCTATAGTATTGCATTTTTGGTTTTTAAATATTTACTTGCTGCTTTTAGTGCTTTTTCAATACTGTATGAAAAGGCTCTAGAGGTCAAATGAAAAAACCAGCAGAATTTGGCAATTTGTTTTTATCCGACTAATGGTCAGAATAATCGATTAGTAAATAATCTGCGTGTTTTGGTTTTAGGGCGTCTGCACAGAGGCAGGGATGTACGCTCTGAGGGAACGGAGAGTTCACGTCACGCAGGAGGACTTTGAGATGGCCGTGGCGAAGGTGATGCAGAAAGACAGCGAGAAGAACATGTCTATCAAGAAGCTGTGGAAGTAAAAAAAAAAGAAAAAGTGTGGAGTTCCTGCACATGTTGCAAATACATATGTACATTTTCCTTTCTTTGTTTGTATGAGTCCAGAATTAAATGGTTTCCCTGGTAATATTTGATTAGTTTTTTTTATTTTTATTCCACATATTTAATAAACCAAACATAACATTTGTCCAGCAGGGCAGATTTATTCTGTCAGCTCACAGGTTACAACAGTTTCCTGTGTGAATTCAACACATTCATTATGGCACTTCACAGTATAGCTGCTATTAAAACAGGTCTTCTATTACTGACCACAACAGATATGTGACATTAACTGAAACTTGGTCCTGCATGCCTGAGTTAGCTGTTATTCTACCGCTGTACTTTAGATATACAGTATGTACATCAGCACTGCTTCACTACAACAGTCTCACCTGACACCTGGGAGCCACTGCAGACTTTATTTGCAATAACGACACAATTAGCCACTGGAAAGAAAGTTTCCTCAACTGTAGCAACAGGCATAGGAAAATAAGTACACCCTTGCTGCTTCCAGAGGATGTTACAAAGATAAATTAGTCATCTATATGTAGAATCATTGCTAAATAATTTTTCCTTATCTCCAGGTGTGTTTTAACACCGGTATGGAAGGGTATTGGTAATAAATTTAGAGTTGCATCATGTTATTCCCTCATCAAAAACACATGCAGCTCTGTAAAAAATTTGAGAGACCATTTAAAATGATCAGCTTCTCTGATTTTGCTTTTTATAGGTATATGTTTGAGTAAAATGAACATTGTTCTTTTATTCTATGAACTACTGGCATGTTTCTGAAATTCAAAGCAAATATTTAATATTTGCAGAAAATGATAAATGGTTTAAAAAAAATGCAGCGCTTTCAGACCTCAAATAATGCAAAGAGAACAGGTTCATGTTCATTTAGAAACATAATGTTTTAACTCAGGAAGAGTTCAGAAATCAATATTTGGTGGAATAGCCATGAGGTTTTCAGTGCAGTGGGCTCTTCATTGTTTCCAGAGCTGCATGTTGCCTTGATTCTTTCATGCATGTTTCAGAAATCACTGAATCTCCCATGGCAACCATTCACCTGTGCAAAACGTCTGGATGGACCTAGCCCCGCCTTTGAGACGCAGCTCCTCCTCAGCTGAGGCTTTCAAGCTTCTGCTTCACAGAGCAGCTCATTCAGCTCCTTCAGACTAGCCAGCAGCAATTAGCAAGCACCTCAGGTGGAACTGCTGAGCTCATATGAGCTACTGCTAAATGCAGTGCTGGTAAAAATGTTAAAGGGTTAATAGAGGAGCCATGTTGTGATGACTTCCTGAAGGTGGAGTTTTAGAAAGAGCAGGAGTTTTAATAATTTTACTTCATTAAATTACAAAGTCATACAACATTTTTGTATCAGAAGTTAACATAGTTACTTGACGGTGCTATAAAACGGCACTAAGTGGAAAACGCATGCTGCCTCTTTAAGAGTCTGCCAAAACAGGGTGTACTTATTTTTCCTGTGACTATCAACTATCATAAACACTTTTCTGTTTTTTATGGCGGTCCTTCTCTAAGTGTGGAATGGTTACATGGCAGTAAACATTTGACCCCCCACAGCGGTGAGTCCTTGCACAGTGGTCTCCGTTTATCAGGAAGTTGATTGGGCTAACGCCTCACCCAGCACACAGGAACCCACTGCGGCTCCGTCTGCACCCTCTCCAGCGCCACCTGGAGCTCCGCTAAGGCACTCACTGGGTCCTCCTTCACCAACACGTAGTCCACCCAATGGCCGTAGCACTCGTCCATCTTCTCTGCAGACTGCTTCATTTCCTGGAGGTCCTCCTCCTGGTGACAACCGGACAATTGCTTTCACTCACCAAACATCACCAGTAATAAAAATCCGTATGCTGCTTTTTGAGTGGGTGTTGTCGCCGTGTGAGTTACCGTGATCCCGGCGCTGAGAGAGGAAGAGGAGCCGAAGTGTTTTCTTTGGCTGTCGGGGAAGCGAGGCGTCACGAAGATGATGTATGGTTTGAACTCGGCCGTTCGCAGAGTCTTCAGGGCCTGAATGATGTGGAAACATTCATCACAATGCAGCTAAACCACCTACCAGGATACATTACAGTCATTTATAATTAAAAATGTATGTTAAACTGATGTAACATAACCAGTGGTTTGATACATAAAGATAATGTGTTAAAATATTTTATCAGTCAATTCAAAGCAGTTTTATCTGTTTTCTGCCAAATTGCATCAGTCAGACCCTCCAGTTTCTTGTGAATTATCATGGAAATTCATGTAAAAATCAACAAAACCCTGCATTTTTTTGCGCTACTGCATGATTATGAGGTTATTGTAGATTTTTCACAAAAATGGAGGAAAATAATGGCACTGAGTAATGTTTTCTTACTTCTACTAAACAGCTACCTCAGCCTTTCTTAATGTCGAGTTATAATCCCTAATGAGTAATAAAAAGTCGCAAATATTTCTAAAGTACTACCACAAACACTTTTCTATTGCAAAAAAAACTAAAACATCGCAGAAACAATCGCTAAATCCTGGATGGACTGAACAGATGTTCAATATTATTTAATTTTATTTATATTTCAACAGTTCAACAGACTTTATCAGTACATCCATGGTCTTGATTTGGCCCAAAAGGAAGATGGGTTCGTCATCCCTGCTGTAGATGATGACAGTCAAACTCACCTCTGGCTGCACATCCACTAAACAGACTTTGTTCTGACTCAGAACTTTATGAATGGACTCCAAGCTGGTGCCGTACAGATTCTCTTTATACTCCCCATATTCAATAAACCTGAAGAACAAGTTAAAAAACAAAAATCATCGTTTTGTTAAAACTTTCTATTTATAATACTGTTTGTTTACTCACTTCCCATTCTGCATGTCGGCCTCAAAAGCTGCTCTGCTGATGAAGTGGTACTCCACTCCTTCTCTCTCGTGAGTCTTTCTGGCTCGGGTCGTGTCTTCAGGTCAAGGTTCAAACAACCACCAGGCCAGATGAGATGGAGATAAACAGATGTTTTTGAATATCGTGGCTGCATGAGCTAAATTATGCATTTTATGTACAGGTATACTTACGGGGAACAGCCAGACCAAACCATCGAGGATTATCTGCTATCACCTTCTGTTTTAGCTCCGTGGCACGAGCTCCAAGCGAACCTGTGGCCCAGAAAATGATTAAACATATTTTTCAAAAATGTAACCCTATAATTTCCATCAAATCTGATATTTGGAAATTTTATTTATTTTTCTGTAATTTTTAACCTTTTCACGTAAAAGTCAAAAAAGAAAAGGTAGCACTTTATTTGAAGGCAAATGCATAAGATTGACATGACAACTGTCATGAAAATGAAAGAGTCTTCATAAATGTTTACCATCTGCTGTCGTGAATGTCATTTGGTAAATAATGACAATTTTGATGAAAAAAGTTGCATTAAAAATCCAATAAAAGTGTCAACTTTGCATTATGAGTGTCATTATTTACCAAATGCATGTCAGTCTAAAGCAAATCCCTTCAAATAAAGTGTTACTGTAGAAAGAAACGCCCACAAAACAAGACAAAACAAATACAAAAATAGATTTTAAAAAGTAAATTCCTGTCAATGGAAAAACGAAAGCACCGCTTTCACTTTGTAATTCATAAAGTATCATCAAAATCAAAGCAGCATAATCTTTGCAGCATATATTTCTAAAATATATCTCCAAGGAATTCCAACTAAAAGAAAACATAAACCTTATTGTATTTGTTTAGCATCATTTTAATACATTTTCATTTCAAGACTGAAAAACACACGTTTAACTTCTCACAGCAGTAAATTAAATCTGTTTTTTTTAAATAAATCCTTCTCTCTTAAGTCCTAACTTGTTTCTTTCATTTCTGCTAACACAGCAAATGTTGTCTTTGAAAATATGTCCGTTTTTTAACAGCCTACCTACCTATCAGTACAATAAGGCGGGGCTTTTCTCCAGGGCGTGGCAAATATTGCGTAACTTCCTCATAGATCCGGAAGTCCGACTGATGGCCTTCTGGCGTTTGGGTCTCTGCCGGTGAACCCTGTCGATCTTTTTTCAGCCGGAAACTTCGGCGTAAACTGGCTGCGGTCGAGACATACAGAAACAGACTTGTTGTTTTTCCAGAAAGTAGAAGAGATTCAGTAAAATGCAACAATTCCTTAAATATAAACTCTCATTTTTTTATCTAGACATATTTCAGAAGCACAATTAGAACTGTGTTACAGCACAGCAAACACCGTAGAAAACCAGTAAGAGTACCTGAGTAAAATTCCCATGAGAAAGCATGGCCACAGAAGGCAGGAGCTGCCTTATTCTTGGGAGAAACTACAGCGTCATATTAGACCATTTATTTCACCAGTTTCAGTCACCAACACAATGGAAGCTATGAAGCCATGCCTTTCAAACACATGGAAAAAAATCAGCAGTTGGAGCTAGCCAATGAGATGCCATGATGGCCCACAGTGACAACGTGAGAAGCTTGGTGAGACAAAAGCCCTAATATATTCCAACAATCCTGCTTGTTAGAATAAATTAGCTCAAAAAGGCTAAAAACAGAAACAGAAGGCACAAAAAGCCATTCAGATACTTCCTATAATGTCAGAGATTCATTTAAAATGTGTATATTTACTAATGATCTGTATGCTGCAATAACAGATTATTACTTTTTTGGAAACAGAAAAAAGATGAACTGGATATCAACCACTTAAAGCCGTGAGTTCGTGATAATCTAAACTGTTCTACATCAACGTAAACTCTAAAATCCAGTTTAAGCCAGATTAACTCTAAACGCAACAGAAACAAAACTAAATAGGAAAAGACTAAAACTGGAGAAGGAAACACTTAGACAACACATTTACACAAGCACTTTGTGTAAATACTGATTTATTCCCAATATTTACATAGAAAGATTCAGCTTTTCTCAGCTCAAGCACATCGGTTCAGCTAAGTTTCTTCAACTGAATTAAATAGTTGTTTATCCTCCATATTAGAGCAGAAGATTTAGATGAAACTGTTTTGTTGTTGTATTTTGCTGTTTTTCCCCCCTATGTAATAAAAACAAATTAGTTTAAGTTTAATATTTTGGAGAATGAAGTCATTTTACTTTGAATTAATCAAGTTGCAAACATTCCAAAGACTAATTTACAAAGGAAAACATTACGATGTAGATATTATGTGATAAGCTATAAAACCTCCCGTTGCTGAATGGGACATGAACACCTAACTGTTCATGTTCCAACGAACTAACAAAAAAATTATTTATTTAGCAAAGAATAAATAAGCAAGTAGTCACTTGAAATATTGTTATTTTGGGGATTTGTTTTTTGTTCTAAAATTCCCTTAAAGCTATTTTCTAAAGTAATACATCAAACGTATTACTACGTTTGCCAGCAGGGGGAGACAAATCACGCAGTTTTACACATATTTGACATAAATAAACCATCAATGTGCATATTATTGGCATTTTCCAAAATTTTAAGGAGACCTAATTAAAAAACTTATTACAAGTGACACTGATAATCATTTCTTTATGAGGGTGTAGTAGTTAGTTCACTGTTTGGCCCATTTCCTTTTAATTGCATTCTTTTAAGAAATTAAATTATTTAGTACTTCTTGTCATGAAGTGATTGCAACAGTATAATAAACTTTTCCAAACAGTTCACAGTGAAAGTTAAAGCATCACAGAAAGAGAAACTCATCTGAAAACCAAATGTTTCTATCATTACAAGTGGAAGTAAATGATTTTGTATCCTAGTGTAGGTTTCATTCACTTACGATAATGACTTCAATCTAAAGATTAATGTGCAATTTAACAAGCCTAAGAAAATATCTTATTTACCAATTTTACACACAATGCTAGATTTAGTGACAAAATGTATTATTCATTACTTTGTTTTATATCATCAAGTCTCAATAACTACGTTTAACTGTGATTTAATATCCTTAAAAATTTCTAACCAAGCAGGAAAGTTCAGCTTTTTAAACAAGCAGAATACGGATTTAACTGTTTTCTACTGAATTTAAAGGAAAAGATGGTAAAATATAACTCATCCCAGCATATTTGTTCAGAACAGTTTTCTCTAGAAAGCTGAGCACCTTGGATACTAAGAGACAGCTCACAAATATCAAAGGAAATTTTTACATTTCTTTAAATAAATGAATATTTAAAGAAAAAACAACAACTTTAATATGTAAGGAGCAGAAAAAAAAACACATACACAAACACCTACATTAACACTTTAGCAACAATAGCCTGCAGCCTCTAAATTAAAGCATGAATTAGCGCACAGGCTAAGCCAACATGTGATGTTGAAGGCGGCGTGCTTCCTCACCTACATCCTTTCCATTCAGAGCACTTTTACTGTCACAGTCTTCTGTGAGACAACAAGCAGGGAGAGAACAGGGTGAGATCAGGGAGGGGATGCTGCAGAGGAGACTCACAGCAGGCACCGTACAGTTACAGTAAGGAGAGGCGTGGTATAAACAAAGTAAAAACAAATGTTATAAAGCAAATTCATGATCCTGTGTGAAGGAAGGAAGGATTAAAACTGAATCAGAATGTTTCTACGTTTCAGGCGAGACACTTGGGAGAATTTCAGAACGATGCATGAAAATATGGTGATGTTGAGCCGTCAAACACAAAAACAACAAAGAAGAAAAAATATTCAGAGAAGTGTAAGCACTTTTACATCTCCTCTGAAAAGCAGTTTTTAGATAAAAACAACAAAAAAGCTTTTCACTGCTGTATCTGAGCAGAGTTGGAAAAAATGTACTTTTATGGCTGTACATTTTTGAGTAATTTTATTCTGAAGTATTTCTACTCTTACCTGAATAAATTTTCTACCCACTGAATGAAAATCAAACATGTTTTAACCAAAAATCACCAGACACAGAAACACACCTGCAGTTTTTGTTAAAGTTTCATGAGTTTTTTATTGAAAGAAACTGATTTGAATTTTTTTTTCTGTTACTTCTATGAATTATTGTCATTTTCATCCTTAAAATACCAAAGTTTTCACTTAGCTTTATATTTTGGTCAGTCTGATTATGTAAATTTTAAATATTAAATGATTGATAATTTGATCAGTTTCTCAGAACTTGACTAGATGTTTTACTCTAATTGAGTAAAAAAATTTTGAAGTAGTGCTACTCTTACTTGAGTTTGTTTTTGGTTTCTCTGCCCAGCTCGGATCTGTTGTGTGTTGAGTTGTATTTGTGTTTAACGCCTCAGGTCGGTTGATTCTGTCTAAAGATGGTTCATGTTTTCTAACATGAGGGTTTCTGAACGTACCTTTCTCTGTCCGATCATCTGAAGTTGGCAAAGTGAGAGCAACACAAAGCATCATTGTAGCAACACGTTATTACCAACGTTCTCGGCCTTCTACTGTACATATTACAATGTTTTACTCAAAATCACAACCATTTTTAAAGTGTCATATTTCTGCTTTTCTGCACTTATCCTATGAGGGAGGTTTGGACCTGGATGACAAGTTTAGATGCATTTATGATTTCTCAATGCTGTTAAGTTTGGGCTTGTAAAATTATAATCCAATGTTTTTCCCAGAATCCGATAATTAAAGAAAACACAACAGCGGAAAAATTAAAAACAAACCAGAACTCCTTTATAGGCGTAGTCCAGATATAAATGGTGGTGAAAGAAACAAACAAAAAAGAAAAGAACTAAGGAAGAAAGAAGAAAACAAAGGAAAAAGGAACAAAGAAGGAAAGAGAGAAAACAGAAAGAAGGGAAGAAAGAGGAAAAACAAGGAAACAATTAAAGAAAGTGAGAAAGAAATTAAAAAGAAAGAAGGAAACAGAGAAAGGAAGAAAGAAAGTAAAAGGAAAAAACAAAGAAGGAAATACAAAGAAGCAAACAAAAAAGGGACAAAAAAAGAAAAGAAAAAAGGAACAAAAAAGAAGAAAAAGAGCAAAAAGAAAGGAAGCGGAAAACAAAAACAAGGAAAGAAAAAGAAAGAAAGTGAAAAGCGAAGGAAAGAAGGAATGTGGGAGAAAAGGGGAAAAGAAAGTAAAGAACAAAAACAAGGAAAGAGAGAAAGAAGGAAAGATGGAACTTAGGACAAGAAAAAAGGGAAGGTTAAATGGGAGGAAAGAAGAAAGAAAAGAAGGACAAGAGGTTGGAAGGACACATAAAATTTAAATCTATATAAGAGAATCTGATTCACCAGAGTCATGTGACATGATTGAAAAATGTCTAGCTTGGAAATTTGATTCTAATAATAGATTTGCTTTTGTTTCATGTTACTTTTAAATTAAATCTTTAATTATTTCAGGGATTAAGCCCAACTTTTTAAATAATCTCTTTTCCTCGGATCTTCCCTAGATTGGATTTCATCTACATTCGATGTCATGTACACTTGAAGTTGCAGGTCATATGCAGAGATTTTGATGAGTTTTCAGAGGTAAGTAACTCTTACATGTTGGAGCTTTGGGAGACAGAGGAGCAGGAAGGGAATTCATCTTCATTCTGTATCTCAGACGCCTGGAACCAGATTCATAATGTTTCCATTACAAAAGAGACGATACACACAATAATGTCAAAAGAGTAATTTTATGTTACCTCTCCTGAAACTGAATGGAGGGGATGAGGGCAGCACGCAGGTTGCAGTCGCCCACTTTCTTGGCTTGCCACCAGGTGGCGTCCTCCTGGCTGACGACTTGCAGGATATCCCCTCTCTTGAAAGGAAGTCCCGCCTCTTGACACGGCGTTGCCTTGTCCTCAAAAGGTGTGTAGTCAAACAGAGCGCGCAGGTAGACCTTCAGGTCAGGAAGCAAAAATGACTAAATATTCCACATTATTCCACTGGACAAAAAAAAGAAGAGTTTAAAAAATAAATACTGTTATTAGAAATAAACAAATGAGGGAAGGATGAATAATTAATGGATAGACAGAGGGATGGATGGATGGATGGATGGCTGTATGATGGATGGATGATGGATGGATGTAAGATGGATGGATGGATGGATGGATGGATGGCTGTATGATGGATGGATGGATGGATGGATGGATGGATGGATGATGAAACATACGGATGGATGGATGGATGGCTGTATGATGGATGGATGGATGGATGATGAAACAGATGGATGGATGGATGGATGGATGGATGGACGGCTGTATGATGAATGGATGGATGGATGGATGGATGAATGGCTGTACGACGGATGGATGGATGGATGGATGAATCGCTGTATGACGGATGGATGGATGGATGGATGGATGATGGATGGATGGATGGATGGATGGCTGTATGATGGATGGATGGCTGGATGGATGATGGATGGATGGATGGATGGATGGTTGGATGGATGGCTGTATGATGGATGGATGGATGGATGGCTGTATGATGGATGGATGGATGGATGATGGATGGATGGATGATGGATGGATGGCTGGATGGATGATGGATGGATGGCTGTATGATGGATGGATGGATGGATGTATGATGGATGGATGGATGGCTGGATGGATGGATGTTGGATGGATGGATGGATGATGGATGGATGGATGGATGTATGATGGATGGATGGATGGATGTATGATGGATGGATGGATGAATGTATGATGGATGGATGGAGGGATGATGGATGGTTGGATGGATGTATGATGGAGGGATGGATGATGGATGGATGGAT